>CAKMRK010000886.1:0-16809 GCA_928213465.1 Penicillium sclerotigenum | reverse complement strand
TTAGGGGCCTCACCTCCCTAGGGAACCGATCGGCTGTCACCCTGACGTGTGGATATCTACCTCTCTTTTCTGGGTCGTTCACTGTCCATCAGGAGCTAAACCAAGGGGATCTTATCTACGTGCTCGACGTGCTCTTTGAGTCAATTTTTGGAACCTCTCCACAGAGACAGCTCTCTGTTGTCTAAAGAATTTTCTAAGGACGCTTTTTTTTCCTTCGAGGTTCCTTCCTTATGGTTCTATTCTATTGTTGTCTTGTTTCTGTGTCCACTTTGTCTTCTCTCTGCTGTTGTCTCTTGCTGTCTCTTGCTGTCTTCTCTTTGTTGTTCTCTCTTGTTGTCTCCATATACTTCAAATCTTTAACTTCAATGAATACACAAATTTCAACCTCAATAATTTTATGAATTACCAGACTCAACATGCACAACCAATGTAGCAGTTATCCTCCATAAACCTGCGCCGAATTACAACTCTCTCTTCCAAACAATTGGCCGGGTACATCGCTTTAGCCAGTTCACCCAGCAGACTGCGTGGCTATCTTTTCAGGACCACCCAGTCCAGCAGTGTAGATCGAAGCCAATTGCACGAAAAAAAGGTTTACCCAAATCGCCGCCCAGCTCCATGATAGCCTAGCGAGCTACGTCCACACTATCCGCGATTTGATCTAACAGAAATGTCGACAGCTCCATGATTGATGGGTCTCGCCACCCCCTACAGAAGTCGCAGCGAATGAGGATGTCAATCCCGGTCCTCTAGCCCACGACACAAAGGAGAGCGAGGTTCAAGCAGGACTGCTCAATACTCCCAGGCTGGCCAAGCTTCTCCCTCGCGATATGCTAGGCGTCGCTACAGACTGCGCCTCGCCTCGTGATCCGAGCCCGCGGACTATCATAATCTCAGGCCAGTGCACTTGAGTGACCGCCAGATATGTGACACCGATTGCACAGAGGTTATGAGTTTTTCCCCACGCATAGCAATCAGTTCATCTTGTTCTTCTGAAGCTCCCCGAGTCCTAACAGGCTCTAAGCGTGAGAAATATGCTTGTCCTGGGACAAGTGATGACTCTACCAATAATTGGTTCGCCTGCTATTCTGGTACTGCATTCGAGAAATTTGCCCTGTGGGAGCTTGAAGATTCCTAGTGCATGTAATTCACGCAAAAGAGAGAGAGAGAGAGAAGATAGAGCAATTTTCTTGTCACCTACTGTCGACCACTAACTAGCAAAGAGATGCAGCCGTCACCCGACTCCTCTAGTACCCACACGGCTCTATTGCAAAAGAGCCTCAAGATCCGCAACACGAGTGCCTCTATCCTCGGCTTTCTTCTTCGCCGTCTCCCGGAAAGCAGCAAGCATAAGGCTCCTCTTACGCTCTTGGATTGCCAACACCCGCTCCTCAATACTATCTTCCATAACCAGTCTCCAGACCGTCGTCTCCCGCTTCTGCCCAAGCCGATACACCCGATCGACAGCCTGATCCTCGATAGCCGGCGCCCACCAACTGTCACACAAGATCACCTGGTTCGCTGCAACGAGGTTAAGACCAACACTGCACACACTCAGACTTGCGAGGAGGACGGTACACTCAGGGTCGTTGGAGAATGAGTTGATGGAGTTGTCGCGTTTCACAGACTGCATCTTGCCATCTACGCGCGCGAACTTGATCCCTCGCTGCTCAAGGTGCGGCTCAACGAGATCCAGAAATGAGGTCCACTGGCTGAAAACTACGGTCTTTGTACCTGGTGCCTGGCCCTGAGCAGTCAGGATCTTGACCAGTGTCTCAATCTTGCTGCTTGGACTGTCGGGGTCCGCCCGGACGACGTCGGTGTCTTCACCCATTTCCACAGCTGGGGATACGAGTGCGTTGGTTTCGTTGATATCTGCACGGCAGAGCGGACACTTGTGTTGGCGTTCGATAACCTGCTCGATGCAGCCCCGGCAATAGGAGTGGGCACAGGCGGTTATGACGGGTTGCTCAAGGTTGTCAAGGCAGATGGCACACAGTTCTTGGTTTTCTATCTGGAGTTGCAGCATCTCTTGTAGAGCACGGATGTTCTCAGGTGTCAGAGGTACGACTTTGTGTTCCTCCAACATGCTCATGAGCTTGTCAACGCGGTTCTTGCAGAGCGCCCAGTGATTGCATACTTGACGAAGACGGAGGAGAACCTCGAGGAGGTGAGAATACTTGGTCTTGCCATCTTTGTCCTTGAAGTCGAGAAGAGCACCTTGGGCCTCGGTTCTATGAGTGTTATTAGCAAGTTTGTTTCACTGTGTGGGTAGTCACTAGATACATACTGGAAAGCACTGTACTTCTCCTGTTCATGGGCACTGAACTTGATTCGGATGATGCGAGATGTCATCTCGGGTAGCTTCAAATTGATAAAGCCCATATCTTTCCTACGTCGCAAGCAGATGGTGCCCATAAGAGCCTCAAGAAGCAGTCGAGCCTCGGGCTCCCCTGCAGTCAAGGGTCGAATCAAGACACTGTTGAAGATCCTCAAATCTTCCAAGCCACCGGAAAACTTAAGGAAACGGATTTGTGCATACAAGTCTTTCAGAGTGTTGATAATGGGGGTTCCGGTTAGGGTCCAGCGGGAGTCAGAGCGCAGGCCACAAGCCGCAAGGGAGGCCTTGGAACTGGGATTTCGGATGATATGGCCTTCGTCAAGTACGACACGACGCCATTGCAGCGAAAAAATGCCCTTAACAGGCACCTTATTGGCATTCGGATTGAAATCCAGTGCCAGGGCTCCATAGCTGGTGATCACAACATCATATTTTGCCAAGTTGGCTGCTTCCTTCTTCCCGGAGCCATGATAGATCAAGACAGTCGGGGCGGTCTCCTTGTGGGTATGGTCCTGTATCTGGTTTCTCCAGTTGCTCATAACACCGACAGGGGCAATAATCAAAGTGGTCTTAGAGGAGCCTGAAGTGAGAGGCTTTGCATTTGCAAGAATCAAAGAGATAACCTGTATTGTCTTGCCTAAGCCCATATCATCAGCAAGAATGCCACCGTTGGCGAGGGCTGGCTCCGCGGCTGTTGCATAATTTGTTGCGACATTGAGAAATTCGTTCTTTGTCCGTCTCCACAACTGCACAATATCGTCGGAGCCCTTTGTGGGGAGGCTTGGCGATTCTTGCTTGATCATCCAAGCTAGTCCCTGGCGCTGATACGGAAGCAACTGGGTGGAAAGGCCGGCCGGAGTATCGACCATTGGCATATTGACCAGGTCAGACTCCTTCTGTCCGAAAGTTTCCACAACTTGGCCAATATCTCGGGGATTAAAGGTGAAGCTCTGACTAAGGAGTTCTTCCAAGCTCTCATTTTGCTCGCCACCAAGTCCCGTCGGGGTCGAGAGGTTCGCGTACTCTGGGTTCTGGTTGGCTTGCCACTTTGATGCAGCTTTCCCAAGAGCCATGGCGCGAGCTTTCTTTGCGGCCTCCTTCTGCTGTTTCTCGGCTTCTTTCTCTCTCTTGCGTTCCTCCCGCTCCAATTCGTTGAGTTGGCGAACAGGAAGCTTGTCATTCTGCATTCGTTGCTTCAGATTGGATCGTCTAGTAGGATCGCGAGTTCCGAACAACTTCAAATCAACTGGACAAGTGAAATCTCCAATAGCACCAGTCAATGTGCCTTCAATAATGAGATCGCGAGCATCCTTTGATAACAAACGTCAGCAATGTCTCGGAAGCAATATGAATGGAAATTTTTACGATATAGGACGCTAGCTTAGCTGCCATCTGCCGTGGAATGTGGCCAATTTGGGCACCCATGACATTGTCGACCCTAATAGCATTGCGATCATATTGATTATTGGCCTCCCGATTTATGATCACACGTTCATCTGGGTTGGCACGGCCCCGATAATAGCGCACACCAACGATTTTTGTAGAGACAATGCCTATTTGGTGTTATTTAGTATATATTCTGGTGCATACATGGCTGAGAAACCGAGATGCTAAAAACGAGCATACCATAGAGGATGGAGGTTGTTAGAGAGGTTTCATCCACTTCCTGAGATCCTTGAATCACACCGAGCGCTTCTTCGTCCTCCTCATCAGCGCCAACTACTTGCGAAAGCTGATTCAATGGAATAAAGTCTGCAGACTCGCCAAATCTCTGGCCTGAGCTGATATCCTGGTTCAACGAAATGTAGTCGATCGTCTCGCCGAATCTCTGACCTGCGCTGGCTTTTTCAGTGTTCAATGTCGGGGCTGTGCGAATGGATTTTGGCGCACGCCCAGACTGTATATCCAAGGAATCTTCGGTAGAAGAAACATCAGGCTTGCGTTTTCCTGCCATGTTTCTTCACCTCCAACGCAGTTGATGCAAGTTATGGCAATGATGAAAACAAGGATATTGTGGACTGTTGGGGAAGAGCAAATGTATCCGGGACCCTATACTGTTTTCAAAAATATCCTCTCGACTGACAATTTTCAATGTTCAAGAACCACAGAACAAACAATAGGAGTTGTTCACTCCTGAGCTATCACATTGCGCCATATAATTGCCAATTGGGTTTAGCGCCGGACGCGTGAAGACACGCCGACACGTGACCGGTAATAAAGCGGGACCAAGTCACGTGGACTGGGTCGAGGGTTCGTTTTGGAAAAAAGTTACAGGGGCCGGTTACTCCATTTAATCAAACCAACAAAATCTATAAGAGAAAAGTTTTTAAAAGCCGTAGATAGGTACGGTACTTAAGAAAGAACCTGAGCCTTTTTCAACCACGCATGCGCCTCCTCATAAATCCCCCGCGCAATCTCCTCCCTCTTCCTCCTACTATTACCCCCCTTCTTCCGTGGGTCTGTATGGGTAAACCCATGCGGACACCCTCTCGCCAACGTCCACTTATACTTGCCCACCTCAAAGTCCTCCTCCTTCTCAGCCCCGACTCTATCCTCCAGCCCGGCCAAACCATGAATCATCTGCTGCGTCTCCAACCGGAGCATATCCCACTGCGCGCCAATCATATAAATCCACGGCGGCAGCTCATCCTTCCCCGCATACACCGGACTAAGTAGTGGATCCCTCCGATTCTGCCCTACACTCACATACCCCCAGTCTAGCCACCAGGAGGTCCTTTCTAGGTTATCCGTCGGACCACCTTTATACGGTCTCGAATCCAACTTTTCATTAGGTGGGTGGCCGAAATCCACAATAGGGTAGTATATCACCGCAGCTTTGATCAGGCCTTTTAGGCCGGGGAGTTGCGAGACAGAAAGCGCGAGGTTACCGCCGGCGCTGAAGCCGCCAATGGTGATGCGCGAGTGGTCAATTGGGATAGACTTATCTGCTAGCACGCACTTGGCGACCTCGGCAACGTCAAAGGTGGCTGTTGGGAAGGGGTGGAGCGGCGCCTTGCGGTAGTTGAGGCTGACAACTAGCATTCCGGTGCGATTGGCCCAGGAGCTGCAGAAGGTGTCGTCGACGCTAGCGTCGCACATCACGAAGCCGCCGCCATGGATGTTCAGGTAGAGTGGGAGCAATTGGCGCTGGGCGGGGTTGTAGGAGCGGGGATAGAAGATACGGGTTTCCAGAGCTGGGCGGCAGGCATAGCGCTTAGTGAGGGTCGGTTGTGTGCCTGGTTGAGGGGGATTGACGAGGCGGAGGTAGAGGAAGTAGAGGGTCGCGAGGGATTTGAGCAGCCAGAGTTGGAGGAAACAGTTTATGCGGTGGGAGAGGGATAATCGCTCTTTTGGTAGAGGAGGAATGGGCTTTTCCGTCGCTATTTTGCCCTTGTCTGGATTATCGATCATTGGGCTGGGCGGTGGAGGTGGAGGAGGAGGGTGGTGGTGGTGGAAGGAAGAATGGAGGTGTTGGCGGAGCAGGGTTAGTCAGGCGAGGGCTGTCATGGATGGATGAATCTGTTGGGATGCATCGAGGGAGACTAGTACGGATTTGTTATAGCATCAGCCGAACTAATCGCTCTATTGGCCTTGTCGGGTTTGTTTTATGAACTTTAGGCTAGCCGCACCAAGCTCCTTCTCCCACCCGGCTTGATTTAGCCTCGCGAAAACGATATCAAATCGTCGTATCTTACTTCTCCACATCGCATCTATTTACGTAATTACCCGACTATCCGCCGAAACGAATGTGGTGAGATTGGGTTTGGTCCCAAAACCCTAGAATCCACGATACATTAGTCAATCATGCCCGGTGGGGCGTTAGCAACTAGCTCGGCCCCCGGGCCACCGGGCCCACATCGGCCGAGAGTCGTCGCGAACCGTCCGGCCCGAAGCGGGCCTGGACCTACCGTGGTCTGTCTCACATCATCCATGGATTCCCAGGTGACTTCCACCTGCGCAAGGTCGTGGGTCATGTTCCAAGGTTATTTATGGCACACCGCTGTTGAGGTCAAAAATGCGTAAATACAATCTTTTCTTTAATTCTACAACCTATTTCAATCCTCCAGCTAGGAGGAGACTCTGGCCTGTCATGTACCCAGTCTTCGCTAGCATAGTAACAACGTTCGCTGTTTCTTCTGGAGTTCCTAGGCGCTTTAGAGGGATACTTTCGACCACTTCTGGGAATGCCGCGGCAGAGGAAAGCATGCCTGTATCGCCGATCATAGCTGGGGCAACGTCGTTGACACTAATGTTGTACTCCGCCAGTCGGGTGGAGAGGTTTTTCATCATACCGGTAAGACCACCTTTGGAGGCTGCGTAGTCTAGAATGGGAGATGGAATCAGCGTCAAAAAAAATACAAGGCTACTAGATCGAAGGTAGTGAATTGACTTACGACAGCCATTAATTCCTCCGCCTTGAGCGGCAATGGAAGACATGAAGATGATCCGCCCCCACTTTTGGGACTTCATGTGCTCTACCACGCCTTTAACAAGAATGAAGGCGGCGCGCAGGTTGATGTTCATGGTGTAATCAAACTCCTCAAGCGAGATATCTGACACGTCGGGAATTCGCTTGCCATATCCGGCATTTGATATCAAAATGTCTGGTCGTTGGCCGTGCTCAACATTAATTTGTTGAAACATAGCTTCGATTTGGTCGCTAGACCCAACATCAACCTGGTGGATTGAAATGCGAAGCTTCTGCGTGGGATTCTTGGAGTGTATATCAGCGACAATGTTGTTCAAGGATGTCAAATTGGTCGAGTAGGTCAAGGCGAGATGAACTCCATGTTGTGCAAGTTGGTGTGCGCAAGCTGCACCAATTCTACAGTCAGAGAATTGACGCGAATTAGCCTCATGTCCTTGTATGAACAGTCGGTGTCATGCTTACCCTCCCGATGCGCCGGTGATTACAGCCAATTTACCTCGAATGTCGTTCAATGCCATTTTTGCGAACCTAAGGAGTCTATGTGTACTGATCTGGCAAAGAGAGTAAAGACGGCATGGAAGAAGAGTATTGAATGTGGGACCCTAATATTACCCCGCTGGCATCGGATATTCCCCATCATCGAAAGCCGCCCCTGATAGTCAGGCTGCAGGTCCTCGGTTGTCACGCATGATACGGAGTCTATTCTATGGAATAAGAGAAGTGGGTAGAGTGGGTAGAGTGTGTTCGTTAATGAAGGAGCTCCTCCCAAAGCTTTCAACGGCCAAGATAGATCAACTGCCCTAACAGATAGATACTGATGAGGCTATCCATATTCAATCTCATTATCTATCCAACGTGTTAATCCTGACGAATAGTGCTTTGATTCTCCCTATCTTTTTTTTTTGCAAAGACAGTCGCGTCCAAGGTCGTTGTACAACATAGTAAAGGGGTTGCACCTGACCAGTGGGGTGAACTGCCTAAGGAATGTGGTTATATGTCACCGCAAATACAGAGTATTTTACCACTAGGCCACAACAAAAACCAAGGTTCCTGTTTATAGCCTAGGGAGGCTTGTATTGCGCTGTCATTATATTGTGGCCTGAGGCACCAGGCATCACTGCTTCAAGGCACGTGATGATGTATTCTTTTTTTTACAAACGTCACCTACATTTTCATGTTATATATTGCCCCAACATAAATTCCATCGAATCTTTAGTTCATCCCTGAATATCACTCGGGGTATTGGTCTATAGAAAGCGTTGCTTAGCCAAATACCGAGTCAGTGATTTTTAGCGCACCCCCAAGTACTCCGTACTACTCATTACAGTGGCGTCCCTGTGTCCCACACATGGCCGATCCCCGCTATGGCTCCTACAGGGATCTAGCCAAAAACTATGAGAGGCAACTAGATACCCTAATAGAACAGGGGGTCTTTAGGCCGGTTTTCCTATATCATGTTGTCATCCTCAATATTTTACCTTTGATAGGTCTGGTCATTCCTCGCCGCAAGGGGGGACAATATGTTCGAAAGGGCCTTTTCGTCCTCAGTGTCGCAATTGCAATCGAAATTTTACGAAACCGACGGGCAATAATCGGAGGGAATGGCTATATGCTTGGCCTGATTACCGCGTGGTGGTTAGTATGGAATACCACGTTGTTTGTGTTTACAGACCTTGAACATGATTTCAAGCGCATTGAACGGAAACCTGTCGATATCAAGTCTCAAATTGAACCTAGTACTGCCAGAAAGTCGCTGAACTCAAACAATCCAGCATGCACACAACGGGACAGCGACCTTTTTGTTTGGCGAGCATATCCCGAAAAGTTCTGGCATCGTCTTGAATGGTCCGCTGGACTGCTCTTTAACCTGAGGGGGCCAGAATGGAACTGGCGGGCTTCCCATCTGGGTCCTCTTCCCCGACCAATTCATGACCAATTGCATTCAGGATTCGTGGACAGAATCAACGCGCACGAACCATCCACATATCCCAGCGGGAAACACCGCCTGCAGGCTGCCTTTCGGAAGTTCTTCATCTCTTACCTTGTGCTGGACATCTTGAAAGTCGTAATCCTGATGCCAGATCCCTACTTCCGAGGCCTCTCTCCAGCCGATTCACTGTCACCATTTCCTTTCTTCTACTTCAAAGATATCACATTGAATCCTGCAGTAGCCCAGCTCTGCCATCGTTTATACAGTGCCATAAGTGTGTATTTTGCCCTCGAGTTTGTGACGTCACTCAATCCAATCTTCTTCCTGGGCCTATCTCTCGCATTCCCCAACGGAGCTAAGAAGCTCACTGCCGCACCGTTGAATGCTTCATGGCTGTATTCCGATGCATTCGGTCCATTCTTCACCCCAGTCCTCGATGAAGGATTGGCGGGCTGCTGGGGTCGTTGGTGGCACCAAATTTTCCGGTATGGATTTGTAGCTTCAGCTCGCTGGATCTTGTCCGTGCTTCCGGCCGGCTTGGCTTCCCATCTACAAGTCCGACGTGTCACTTATGTGATGGTGGCTTTTTGTCTTAGCGGCTTTGTGCATGCCTGTGGAAGCCATACCCAGTTTGCAGATACATCCCCCGTTTCCGGGACATTCCTATTTTTCGCTTTGCAGGGTGTTGCAATCATGGCAGAGCAGATTCTCAAGACGTCAATCCTCCCAAAATTGCCCTTTGCCGGTACACCGAGATGGCTGAGACGAACGGCACACTTTGTCTTTGTATTTTGTTGGTTGATGGTCTCGGGTGGCCTCGTTGCGGATGACTTTGCGAGGGGTGGCTTGTGGTTGATGGAGCCTCTTCCAATTAGTCCACTTCGTGCATTAGGATTTGGGCTACAGGGTCAAGGTTGGTGGTGCTGGAATGAGCCCTGGTTCCGGTACTGGAGTGATGGTACATACTGGGGAAGTGGCATACGGGTGTTATAGAATTGTTAGATCCAAACTTTCAGGTTACTTTGTAGATCCTTGAAGTCATTGCGTGTGCATGAAATAAATGAAATATAAACAATCGATCATTTGTTTATAAGACCTATAATTACATCGTCTAGCCTTCCATTGTGATATCGTCATCCTCTTCATCGGTGTCAGAATCCATATTCAAAGTGGGCAATTCATCGTCGCTATCATCAACAGCCTCCTCTGGAGCCTGCAACGCCGCGGTCGTTGATGTGGAGGATACCTGTGTTGAAAGCTTCGGGGCCTCGGTCTTGGTGATTGCAGGAGCTGGCTGAGAGAAAGGCTCCTGGCTCGAGGCGGTTGAGATGATTTCGTCGAATCGCGCCTTCTTGGTCTGAACATCCTGCGTCTGCAGTGTTGGCTCTTCAGTGGTGGGTTCCTCGGTGTAGGTCCGCTTGTGGAAAGTTGGCACCGGAGTTACGGCGTTCGAATGGTCTGACTTCGGGACTTGCAGGGGCACCGACACAGGTTGTTTCAGAAATTCGGCGGTCTTTGGGGCAGCGCTGTATGAATTATCGGCCATGTCCTCGTCTTCTGCCTCTTCGTCTTCATCGAGATAGGCGTCAAGCTCAGGCGCGGTCATCAGGACAGGCATCCTAGGGCGAACTAGAGCCTCCACCTCCATGTGATCAGCGTAAGGCCTAGTCAAGAATGGAATGATACTCGAGCCTGCTCCACGGCCCTTGACTGCCGGGACAGGGTTGAGTACGCTAGCAAACATTGCATCCTTGTCGGATGTCAAAATAATGGTGCGATCCATTTCAGCCCTGATGGAGGGCGAAACAAGCTCAGCGGGGATAGAAATGAACACGGCCTGCAAAAGCCCAGATGCATTTTGCTGGACATCCAAAAACGGAGAGGCCGCTTGTGCCTGGCGGGATTTTTGAAGATCGGGGTTCAAAAAGGCGTCCGCATTGGTTGTCCCTTGTCCACCCTTTGACTTTGCTTTAGAGTCAGAGCCCGAATTACCAGTGGAGCTGGAATCTCCGGTCGGCGGCAATAGATCATTGCAGCAAGAGCGTAGGACGTTGGTCAAAGACACCACGCTCTGTTTCGTCATCGCAGGTCCGTTAACAGGCACCAGAGAACGAAGCAAACTATAGACGGCTGAACGCAGGTCTCTATTGAAACTTTCGCCTTTGAAAGTCCAGACAGCCTGCTCTAGGATAGTTTGCGTTACTGAGGTTGCGCTGGTCGCCAAGATACCGACAACGTTGGAAAGCAAGCCCATGCATGCAATGTGAATGCGAGGCAGCTCCATCCAAAGCGCCTCTCGCTCGTCACGACTAATTTCCTGGTTGAACTGGATGCCAGATTGAGAAGATACGGCACCATTGGGCGGAACAGTGATCGAAGTAAGTCGCGAGGTTAAATCGAGGATAGAGCCAATCGGAAGGGCAACTGCAGCTGCGGATGGCGTCGAGATGAAACCAGAGAGAATCCGCAGAAGCGCAACCAACCTATCCACGCCCGAGTGCAGTCCGCTCCAGCCTGGAAGTCCAAGACCATCTGGGCCGCCGTCGCCCATTTCCTGGCTATAGTTTGGCCGTGTGTGCATCAGAGTCGCATCGACAGACTCCCACTGCTCTACAACGGCTCGGAAAACCTGGTCTGTGGTTCGGTGAATGGACAGAATCGTCGACTTGCAATCATCTTTCCATCCAGAACCCGCCTGGTCTTTGGGTGCGCACTTGTGGAGAGAGACAAGCAGCTGCTCAGCTACGTCGACGACATGCTCCGGGAAATACGCAGGCGAAGAAGAGCCAATTACTTCGGCGAGAAGAGTTCGGAGCTGAGCACTAAAGGGGCGGAAGAGGGTAATATGTCTTGGGATCAATTCCAGCAAGGCATGTAGGACAATTTCCATGAATGGGGTGTTGGGCTTCGGCTTTCGGATTGAGCCTGAGGGAGTCTTCGTGATGGTAGAGACCAAGTTCAAGGCAGCGGTAATAAATCCTGGAAGCTGTGGGGTTGTGATCTCACGGACAAGTGTTGGGTACTGGTATGTGAGGTGGAAAATACGAGTTAGTGTGATAATACACATCTTTCTCGTGGAGATTGGATCGGGTTTCTAGAGACGCATTAGTCAATGGAGTCAACATAGATAATATAGTTCAAATTAAGTCATACAGCGAGGATGCTGATCAAGCTGCGAACAATAGGCTCATAGCCGCGCAGGATTTCCCATTGACCAGCTTCGACTGTAGCTTTCACCAGAACAACGGCAGTCCATCTTCCCTCCACACTGCGGTCCTGCAATAGACTCGCTAGTCTAGTCTTTAGTTTATGAACTTGAACAGCATTATCAGAGTCCGATTTGCCAGATTTCTGAGTTTGAGGGGTACAGAGCAGCTCAGCGCAATCGCTCAATGAAGTCGCAAGGAACGAGGCTATCGAGGGCAATTGCTCGACCGGAGTGGTTATCAGACGATGCGTGACAGCGCGCAAAGTAGTTGAGGACATGGCGATTGGAACAGACCTATATAAGAGGTCTTGACTCAAAAATCAGTCAATTAACAGAAGAATGAGTGCAAACAAAAGGTGCGAGTCTTATCGATAACTTTTTTTTCCTCGAAAAGCTCGGACCAACATGAACTATCCGTGTTAAATTACCGTCACGTACGTAATCCCTCTCCACCCCTGGACGATCATCGGCCTTCAGCCTGACAACCTCGGGATGTTGGTGAAGCTTGATCGCTCTTCTCCCTTTTTATATCACTCACAACTCTCCTGAATTATGGCTGTAAGTGTCCGTCTTGTGCCTGCTTCAACATGTGCTGGTTTATATTTCTTCTAAATCATTGATACCACCCAGTATTTATGTTGACACGTGCGAACCAGGGAGGCAATGCCGAGAAGGGGCAGGGCTACATCGCGGCCTTGGATCAGGCGCGGAGTCAGGGCAGATGGGATGAGCTCCCCGAATTAATTCGAAAAGTAACAAAACACGCGCCGCAAAGGACTTGTACGCCACCGGACCCTAGTTTCTTGATCTCAGCCTAACCGAACTGTCTCTAGGCCTGATACAGACCGCGACAGCGGAATCGCGTGTGATTGCCTATCTTCAACAAAAGTCCTCCGGTGACTTATCTCCTTCCTCGCCGAATCTCGTCGAGCTGATCCCGGCCTTGTTGATGACGATTGAGAACAATGACGGATCACCACAAGAATTATTGCAAGCGCAGGTCTGTTTGGGGTGGATACATTGGGCTTTGAATGAACCAGGACTTTCGGCAGCGCGTCTCCCCAAGGACTTTGCGGCAACACTTGATAGCTTGGCCAGTGGAGGAGAGCAGCCTACTTCGTGGACCGAGGTCTGTCTAGTGAAGGGATGCTACATTAAGGGTATGTTTACTTGTTTACTTCCGGATGTAGCCAGTTCTGGATCTGACAGCAAGCCAGCGGCCGCACAATCTACCTCTACAGACCTTAATGAGACACTGGAGACATTTGCATCTCTAATTCCGTGGCTAAGCGGCGGCAAATTGGCCTCAATTACCACCCCGCAATTCCTGAACTGGTCCGAGTCACTTCTGGGCAATGGTGCTCTTTTGGCCAGCAATGAAATGACGAAAACCGCACCCTATTCGGATCCTAGACATTCAGATATCGCCCTGCAATTGCTAAGGCTGTGGGCAGCTCATCCTGCCGTGAAACAGGGGGGCTCTGGTAACAAGCCGTCGAATGTAGATTCCTTCGGTTTGGCTCCCCGAGCATCAGTATGGGCTGCTTATTACAGGTTTCTCACGGCAGTCCTACAGCGAGGACTTACATACACAAGCCCCAATGATGGACCGGACCGCCCGCAACTCTGCAGTGAATTGCGCCGCGTAGAGACTATCTACGAACGCAATCTTCTCTCTGAAGTCATGTTTCCTACGGCCAGCTCACATAACTCCCAAGTCGAGGAATGGGTGGAGCAGGTGATAAGTAACTGGCAAGTCTTGTGTGGTTCCGAGTGGCAGGATTCGGACGTCGGCGAAGGAGGCCAGAATGCGGTGGGCCGTAATGTTTTAGAGGCGAGTCCAACAACAGATCCCATCAAGCACATGTACTAACACTTGCTGTTCTAGATTCTTTACCGGGCAGCGGCAAAGACCTACCACTCTCATCTGGTACTCCGACGTCTCTTCCATGTTCATTCTGCTTTAGCAGACTTTGACCTTTCTGTAAAGGCGCTCGATTCCTACATCGAGATTGTCACCGCAGCCAAAGAAAGGGCAAAGAAGTCTGCCGAGTCCGGGGAGCTGGAAAAGGATGAAGTATTGCTGCAGACGCTCTCTGAAGGAGTCACATTATTGAGCTGTCTTGGCTCGTTAGAAGAGGCAGAGAAGGCCCGAGATCTGACCGAAATGATAAGAGAGTATACCGACAAGTACAATACGCCTCCCACAAATGGTCAAGTCAATGGCAATTCAACTAACTTGCCAAACATCCCTCCCTCCATTCTGGCCTCCTCCTACCGGGCCATCGGTGTCGGACTTGCGTGCTGGGCAAGCTGGACTCCTGTGAATGAATCGCGTGATGAGATTAGGTCTGATGCGATCGAATACCTCGAGAAGAGTCTTGCTCCAGAATTGGGAAGTAGCTCAAGCTATTCCTCAATTTACACACTAGGCCTTGTCTTGGCTGAGAACAGAGATTTGGACACTGCAATTGACTATGTCAAGTCAGCTCTGACGCCAAGCAGTTCGTCTACCGCGGTATCTGATGATCTTTCCAAGGAACGTGACTTGGTATCTCTGTGGCATCTGCTTGCGCTGCTGCTGAGTGCAAAGCAAGAGTTCGAGATTGCTGGGCGTTCATGTGAGGCTGCATTGGAGCAGTTTCCCCGGGAATTATTCTCGAAGGGTCATCGCGAACGGCGTTCATCGAGGCAAAACCCCAACCAGCGCCCGATCGTCAGCAGATTGCAAGGTAGAGAAAAAGAACGCATCGTCCAAACCCGCATCACACAGCTTGCTTTCATCGAGCTCTTGGAAGGGCCCGAAGCTGCTGTCAACCACAGCACACAATTATTGAGTCTCTTTGGCACTCTTTTCCAGGACCTGAACCTTGAGGCCGAGGAGGCTAAAGCCAAGACAGACAACCTAGTACCACCAAAAAGCTCTGCCGGAACTATCAAGAGCTTCCGTGGAGGCATTTTCGGCCGAAACAAAATGACCCAGCTACCAGATCGCCGTGCTGATCAGAGCAATGGTTCGGATGCCATCATCCCACCGACCCCAGCTATTCCCAATGGTCATATGGCGGATGCCCCGTCAATCCAAGTCACGGATGAAGATCCTCACAACCGCCAGGGAAGACCACCAACGATTGGGAGGGCGGACTCTAAGAAATTGAAAAAGCGAAGTTCAAGCTTTCATAAAAATGAGAGGCCGCGTGTTGAAGAGCCCCCGCTTCCTAATGGAGGTGAAGCATCTGCAGAGAGGGTCGGCATTGCATTTTCTGGCAACACATCAGCAGAATCCGCAATCAACCCCACCAAAGGTAAACAGCCACTGCCGTCGATGGCACACAACATGAATTATAAAGAACAAGCTCCCCCCGCTGGCCACGAGGAGCAACCCCCTAAGCAGGATATCCGTCTCCCAATCGGTCACCGTTTTGACTCTCCCACAAGCGCCGTCACGAAGTTTTCTTTAGTTCAATCCCAGAATCACGCCTTAGGTCTCCTCGTCAAAATCTGGCTTGTTATAGCTGGCCTTTATCGCCGAGCCTCTCTGTTCGAAGATGCTCGTGAAGCTTGCGAAGAAGCTTCGAAACAAGCCGCGCGAGTGGAAGCACTTGTTGCATCACATGAATCTTCAGCTCGATCTTTTAGCAAACGCGGCTGGGGTGCTGCAAAGAGCTCTGACGAGCTCTGGGCTGATGTCTACGCGGAAAAGGGTCTCTTATCCCAGGCTCGATCGAGCCCCCATCAAGCCATCAGGCACTTTGAGGAAGCGTTGCTGCGCTATCAGGACCACCCAACGGCGACCATTGGACTTGCCAATCTTCTCTTGGACATTTGGGATCAGAAATTGGCCCCAGAGCCCTCTAATGCCGATGTGGATCTTAACGCCTCACGTCTGTCATTGTTGTCGGAAACCCCCAAGCCCCAGTCTGCGAAGGCTATCTCGACCGATGATCTCAAGGTATCAACAAAGGCCGAGAATGCGGGCCCCGAAGACCCCCCTCTATCTGCACAAGATGTCGAGCCCAAGCAACTGCACCGTCTCGCGGCCCGCGATCGCGCCTATGGGCTTCTTTCCGCGTTGACAAAGCTCGGGAGCTCCTGGGACAACTCCGAGGCATGGTATGCGTTGTCGAGAGCATATGAGGCTGGTGAGCAGGTCGAAAAGCTAAAAGAAGTGCTTTGGTGGTGCATTGAACTAGAGGATCGACGACCAATTCGACACTGGTCTAATATCGGCTCCGGGGTCTATGTCCTCTAATAAAGGCAACAAAATCATGTATCTTCTTGTATCTACTTCATTTGCTTATTTTTATTTTCTGCTAGCCTAAAATAAGGTATCTAGGCATTAAAACCAGGCATTCGGCATTGAGCGCTATACAATTGTGAAGTATGTAGGTGTAGAAGTAAAAGAGAAGTTGAAATTAGTGTATATGCTTCAAGAAGGCGGTGATAAAATAGGAATAAGAGGGTTATGTTTGGCTGGTCATTTAGTCGCCCGTAGTGGGTCCAATAAGAAAATGTGGGTTACACTAGTCCTAATTGGGAATGATATGTTCCTATAAATTTAAGAGTCAAGATATATATTCATCGCCTCGCCCAGATAGCCTAGTGGGAACCACATAACACTTGTGCTGTATAGGTAACAGTGCAGGAAGCGGCTACCCCTGGGTTCAACCCTCACCTTTGTCATTGGAGCTTACAAAGGTGACATAAGACCATATTGAAGCCTTGCTGATGATGTATGGTCAGGACGGCTACCTAAGTCTTCAGCTAATGTGATGGGCGCCCGTCACCCCTTGGCGGAAGCAGAGCACTCCAGGTTGTAGAGGTGCCCCTCTGGGGCGTTATCTTTTTTTGGTTTCTTTTTGATGCTTGTTTTGGTCTATCTTCATATCACTCTGGCGGTT
>CAKMRK010000884.1:0-232206 GCA_928213465.1 Penicillium sclerotigenum | reverse complement strand
GATACTAAAAATCCTTATCAATCGCTATCGACTAGTAAGGAAATTAAATAAAAGGGTTAGTTGTTGAAACAACAGGTTGTAATTTGTCGCTTTTACTATGCGTTCTGGGGTGCGCAGCTCGCTTGCCTGCGCAGCTCGCTTGCCGAATACGTTAAAATGCAACATTAAGTCATTAAGTCATTACATCTATGAAATCACTACTTAATGGAAATGCAACTATACAATTAAACATAAATACAGGGTATCTGAATACATCTTTGAATTCTTAATTTCTTTACTTTCATCGGATGTTTTGATCAATCTAAGCGGGAAAAAAAAAGTATCGCTTCGGTCAACTAGTTCAAAAAAACTAAAACTAAAAAAGGTAAAAGAAAAGGAAAGGAAAGAGTAATGAATTTCACTAGATAGCTAGAAAAGTCGGAATCCGTTCTCGGCAATGACCTCCTCCCGCGGTGTAGGTCTGAACTGACGCCCAGGACCATCTGTGAACTGTGTTGTGCCCTCTGAATCGCCACCGGCAGATAACTCCCGAAGGAAGTTATACACAGTTGTGTGATCATATTTTCTGGCCCAATCAGCGGCAGTCTGACCCATAGGATCTCTGATGTGGGGCGATGCACCCCGCTGAACCAAGAGCTTGACAGAATCTAATAATCCTTTCCCAGCGGCATAATGAAGGGGAGTACCTATGCCACTGTACATATGAAAGAAATAATCATCGCCACAGTTTTGATACATAATATCATTTAGTGGACGACCATGGTCTAGAAGAAACTGAAGAACTTCTAACCGATCATCCAACTCGCGTAATGCCGCATAATGCATAACTTGGCCATGCTGTAGAGATGCACCATGGTCGAGAAGGAGTTGGATGGTTGCAAATGGGGCTTTTTAAAATGCGAATGATAATGGTGTGCAATCTGTATGTTGATGGCATCGTCGATTAGGATCTGCTCCATGCGTAAGGAACCACTGTGTCAATTTAACATCATGGAAGGACAATCTAGGAGACAATTTTAAGAACTCATCAATCACCGAGATAAAGTCTACTTACGCTAGGGCTGGAGGCGTGGTCCAGTCAAGTGGCGCATTTATGTCCCACCCGTGGGTAAGAAATGTCTCCAAAGTTTGGTATGATGTGTTCATGGTCGCATTCAGAACGAATCGGGAATTCATATGAACATGGTTTTCGAGAAAGCAGTGGACAGCTCGAAATGAGTTCGTCTCCACCGCTTCACGAAGAAGAGGAGTGGATTTTGCTTGAAAGGTTTCGCTGTCTAGACTCTCTCGCAATTCGGAAAGTGTAGCATTAACCTTTTCCATATTCCCTGACGAAAGTTCTGCCCGAAGTTGAGCCATTTGATCAGATGCAATAAAATCGAAGTCGTCCATTGTCAGCGGAATAGATGAAGGTTGAATGATATTAGACAACTTGAAGAGACCATGCTCATTTAAGGGCCAAAGCGCGTGACTCAATCGGTCCGTAATAATATTAATCCGGGATATAGCTATTACTTTGGAAAGTATCCTACTAGAGCAGTCGTTGGTGGTAATTCTTACATATAATAATTTTTAGGTCATAAAAAAAGAAGAAAAGGAAATGAGTTGTTATAGGAAGCGAGAAAAACAATTTGTTAATAATAACTAACTTGAACTTATCATACAATTGTGTCGTAGTTTCACATGGATATTAACTGTTTAAATGGGTGTAGTAACTTAAAATTTAAAGAACAAGATAGATTTTTTGATTTTTATTGGATCATTGAGAATTGCTATAAACCATACAAGCCATCAGATAGAGCGTAGACGATCGTCAACATATACCGCAATGGCTTCGTATCTTGAATCGATGAGAACGGTACCGTCCCCTGGCTGTCGTAGTCTGCTGAATAGGACTTCGTAAAGCCTAATGGCGGGTACCTCGGGACTTTGCGCTTCCAGGTGTGTTCTGATTCGAGATAGATGGTGCTACAATGTTGGCCGGTTGTTCGAGCCGCCACCAACGATGAGTGTAGTTGATCCTCTTGGGAATACGGCGATGTTCTGCTGGTATAATGCGATAAATCGGCCCATTTGCGTATCTAAATTCCGCATACCAAGTTGTAGATCCGGGCTCGGATATGGCATAGGAGGTATATGAGCAAGGATGGCTCCGTATGAAGAGAATAGTGCAACGGCTGTGCAACCATTGAGGTTTTACGTTCTAATTGCACGTATTGCTCCCGTAAAGGTTGTGAAGGCTACCTCGTTCATGCCAACTTCTTGAGTCCGGGTATCGGTAAGGGCTTGTTGAAACATAGACATTCTGACTGTAATGCAATGCAGGGTAATGGTATGAACAAGCCGGTGGTTGTGAAGGTATTAAAGGTTCTTGTATCTTTTATTGTTTGCTTTTAACATATATTTGGGGGTTTTAAATGCTTATTGCTCACAACGAGAATTTATATTGATGTTGAGGTAACATCAAATTTGAGCTATCTGGCAAGCTAAAAATATCATTCGAGCCCAAGAGGGCAGGGCGAAATATACGCACACATAGAGTCTAGCGTTATTTGATTGGTATCAATTTCAAAAGGAGGAAGGTTCCAATAATTGGGGAATGATAGTCCACCCTACCCTAAACCCCTCTAAACTCTCACAACTCTCACAACTCTCACAACAATCTAAGCAAAGCCAGTGGGGGCGAGAGGCGACTGCACTAGCGCCTTGTGCCGATATGGATTAATTTGTGATTTTTGAGGGAAAATCACAAATTAATCCCTGTCTGCATATTTAGTGTATACGCTGTCTGGCCCCACCTCGAAGATCAAATGTCCTATTGCGAATAAGTCAGTCTTGCCCCGCGCGAACCATAGCCCCATTTCACCTAAGTCGTAGATAGACGATCTAGCGAGAACACATATTTGGTTGACAAATTATCGGCCACAAGGAAATTGTCTTGACTAATATCAGCGTGGATCATGGTGTTCAGCACCACAAGGTCGCCATCCATTATGGGTGGAAAAGGGAAGAAAGAGAATAGGAGGAAGTGGTTTCCGAACAGGACTTTTCACCATAGTTTGGAGGAACATATGATTATGTCCTCAGGGTTTGAAAGGTGTGGAGTAACCGTGCCAACCACCCAACACCAGGGGACTTATACCGAGGGTAGAATACAATACATATAAAGAACTAGCTACACCGATCTGCCTTAGATGCCTGGTTCTGAAGGCATGAACATTCAGTTATGCAGAGAGCCACGACACAGAGAACCCCTACTATTTGTCCGAATAGAGCCATTTGCAGATAGAGACACTTCTCCAACCCGCTAAGATTCCACCCACACTTTGCCAAAGAGTGTGCGGATCCTTACTCGGTGTTGACAAAAGGGTTTCGCTGCACCTGGGCCCTCCATTAATTTTTTTTTCTGGAGCTGCTGTTTTTCATCCTCTTCATCACACAAGAAAGATGACAGACATTTCACACCAACTTGAGGCACGACTCCATAATTTGCTTGCCCAACTTGTTTCCTTCTACCAAGAATATGAGAATGATTTATCCTCTAAAAAATGGGAGGACTGTTTTCACCTTCCGGACCACGACAAGTCAGCTCTACAAAACGTTGCCTTGCAAATCCGGAACCGAAGGAAGTTACCATCTGCAAGAAAAGACCAACTGTTTGAAGACTGTCCTCTTGAGACGACCGCAGGCTCTCCCCACGAGACAACAACAGATTCGCCCCAAGAGACAATAGCAGGTTCGCCCCCGGAAGCGGCATCAGACAACTACGATAATAATGACAACATTTTTCAAAATACGCATTTTGCTTCTGCCAAGATTGTGCTTTTTCAGTCAATAAGGTCTTGATTCGGTGTATCGAAGAACCGGAGCATTTCTTTACCGAAGTTCATCGAGATACTCATCTGACTAAAGGAGGATTGGCAGAAGCATTTTGCGACCTATATGCCAGCGACTTAAACCGCGACCTTCTCCAGATCTATCGGCGGTTCAAATTGCTCAACTTGTTTTCACCTTGTTTCTTGGGTGAGAAACTAGAAGCTTTCGGGCCGGCGCGACGCACTACCCGCTCCCAGAGTCGCCCGTGTGTTTCCGTTTATCCCTCACTATATACAACTTCTCAGATATTGGCCTTTTAATAAAACAAAAAGCGCAAAAAAGGAAAAACATACAACAGTGAGGATTCGCTGGTGGTCACCCACCCAACTACTAACTCACCGGCGTGTGGCTTAAGTATGGCTGAGCGGACGGGAAGCCCTGTTTTCCACACCCTATGGTCGTATGTATCAGGTTAGGTGATATAATAGAATAAACCACTCATAATAGGTAGATTAGTAGCTATAAGCTAACTATAGGTCAAATAGTAAGGTCATAAAGGATTCAAACTATCTTTTAGATATCTAGAACCACTTTATATAGGTAGCCAATAGTAGTGATAATATGCACATATGGTATGATACCGATTCCGCCCCATATTTTCTTTTTTGTAGCTTAAGGACCCTCTTTGCTACTCATGCATGATAGACCCATTCTACAAGCCCTACATTGTACACGTGCTTGCAATCTCATTCCCACTACAGAGTATACAGGGGCTATCAAAGGATCGAAGATAATCTCGAACGCCCTGCTGAATGTGGTGCGTACTAAAGTCAGGTCACCTGTTTCCTGTGGAGTATTTAGTCCAGATAAGGCAGATGTAGTACATATTTCTGTTAATAAAGAAATAAGCAACGCGATGCGCGGTGACACGGTATACATCCCTCAGCCCTGCAGCTGATTTTCAAATGAAGAGCCCGAAAGACATGACCCATCTCACAGCAATGAATGAACCGAATTCGATTTCATAGGAGGTAGCTTTTGCAAAGACCGCCACAAACAAATATTGTGAGAATATGAGAAGAAAAAAAGACGATCCACGCAATCCAGACTCCTGTCAACCGTCCCAATTGTCCGATGCCCTTAGGATAAAACGCCAATTCCTCACTCGGAAAGCGCTCGTAAACAAAGCACAATAAAAACAAAACACATTAAGGTCTACGGGCCGCTTCGGTCATTATGGCATACCTGCGAAACCCGCAGTGGTCTCGGGTCCGAAGTCACTGCGAAGGCTGCCGAAATCTAGTTTCATGAGCAGACGATCCACCCCCGCTGCTTTATGGGGCACGTAATGGGTGAAGCCGGGGCTCGCACTGTCATATTGGCGGGAACCAGGCCACATCTGACCGAAGTTCGTTGCTAGTTCCACAGGTCCCTGGCCTTCTCCCGAGCGATTATCGTCAATATCCCGCAGGCTCCCAATGAGATTCTTAATACCTGTCTCCACATCGTTACGAGTGGCGCGTAACTCTTCCCATACCTCGCGTTCTTCATGGGCATAATCTACCAACGCGTCTTCCACGCCTTCATCTGTTTCCAGATCCATATTGCGTTGGATGGTTTCCAACCGAATCACAAGAGCGACAAAGCGGTCGATATTTGTGAGAAGTCCTCTCATGGTGTTCGTGAAGGGTAATTCAGTCAAAAAGAGAGATTGCACCAAAGATGACAAGTGCCGACGATGGGCAACCGTGAGAGCCTCGGGATCGTGCCGTCCCATAGTCTGCTGGCCAGACTCGGGGAAGTCTCTGGCGGGAATTTGGTCGGGAGACACTGTTTTGGAACTATGATGCGATCTAAAAGAGGATGCTGTTCCAGGTCTGGATCCAGGGGCTGATGCTGTGGATGAAGAGCATCCTTCAATCCATTGGCGAAGGTGCTGCCACGACTCATTGACAACGTCACCTTGGAAAAAGCTACCAATTTCGGAAAGCATAAACAGACATGCACTTCCTGTGGCCCAGATGTGACGCATTTGGCGAACACGGACATTATCTCTGTCTCTTCTTTCCTTCAGCTTAGCTTGGCCAAATATACTGCTGCTTCTGGGTGGTCCCCATGGTGTAGGGTGGTTTCGCCGCAATGGAGTTCGTTTCCAGAGATCTCCAAGCCGGATTTGAGCCCGTCGTATTCCCAGGAGATACGAATGGATCTTAGAATATATGACAATATCAGAACTCGAGATAAATAGGTCCAGAGGAGCTCGGATATTTGCGGTAAGGTTTGTGGGCGTGGGGAAGAGCAGGTCTTCAAATGAAACCTTTGAGATTTTGGATATTGAATTGGGAGTTTGGGCAGGGGTCATCGGTCGGCCACTTTTGCGCCCACTGATGGACAGACAAAGAAGGTCCCGGGCAAGTTCAAGTTCTTCGTCGGCGGGGTCCTCCTCCTTTTGTAGCGAGAAAAGCTCTGCCCATGCTTCAGCTAGAGCAGCTGTGACATCACCTTCTTTCATGGTAATAACGCCCAATTTTCCCAATGGACGGGTCGCTGATGGACCTCGGCGTCGGCTTTCCTCAATTCGGGAGTCTGCATGTGCTACGAGAGCCACCGCAAACTCCCCTCGTCCTAGTAAAAGGAAATTGTGAAGCAAAGTAAGAATTTCCAATATTTTCGGAAGGGGCAACAGCTTCGACAAGGTTGATTGAGAAAGGGAAAGGCGAATGGAGTCAACCGCAGCAGTCAGTTTCGAAGGCGAAATTGGTGATTTTAGGCCCGCGAGTTGCTCGATGTGCTCACGATATAACGTCACCGGCGCAGTAGAGGTTCCCGCTATTGAAGTTTTCCGTTTCGCCCGAATATGGTTGAGAGATTTCCCAATGAATAGTATAGAGCCTGCGGTTTGTGCCGTAACGAAATTTGGGAGCAATCGGACGTTTATGCTGAATTGTGCCTCATCATTCTCGTTTTCGGTATCCTCCTGGATAAAAAAGTCTTCTTTCCCGTAGATAGGAAGATTCCCATAAAGTAACCACATCGAAAGCTGCTTCATCCATGCTGTCTCAGCTACTGTCGCCAATTGCAGGGCCATCTCCTTGATATCAAGATATCCTGTTTGAGCTTCGGTCCGCAGATGATCCATGAGCGCTGCCCCCGTGGAACCAGGCAAAATCTCAGTGCTTTCCCTTTCGGGTTGAATGAAACGAATAACAGCCCAAAGCCACTCCATGCGCCGCGTCCATGGTGCAAATTCTCCCACGATAGTCGACAATGGGACAATACCATACCCTCCGACATATTCACTGTCCTCGGCAAGAATTGCCCTCTCAACCTCCAGGATCTTCTTCTGGAATTCACCTAGATGTGTTCCAGCAATAGCCGTAGAGACCGAGCGGCATATGACAGACGGGCTCGCGGAGGAAATATCGGAGGCATATTTCCGTAGCTGCGCGTGAAGTCGGCTCAGATGGGCAACTGAGGCGAGGAGGGCTTTCTCCGAAGGTGAAAGAAGGGGAAAATCATCTTGAGTGATAGAATTTTCCCCTTTTTGGGTACTGAAGAGGGGGGATGCCTGGCCGGAGAGGGAGAGTAGGATCTCATGGAGCATTCTGACGAGAGTTCCCTTTCGGATATTAACCACGAGCTGATCCTAGGCGCATATGCAAAAAAGCTCACCTAGAGAAATGTCTTCTCTCCACTGGACGGTTCTTGCGCTGCCAGTATAATAGACCGCGCCCCACAAATTCAAAGCGACACATATGAAGTAGAGCGGTTGACGGCGCCAAGCTTCGCGTTGATACCGAGACGCGTCAAACGTAGCGTACGGAAAAGCAGGCTTCAAAACCAATCGGAGAAGATAGGGGTGGTTTTCATTCTCCAGAGTTAACCCCAATCTTATCCAGATGTATCACAGCTTCCAACTCTCAACAAGACACTCTGTGACTCGAGTAGTTCCTAATGGTCTATTTGAAGTAACGTGGGGCTCAAAGGCCAATCATCCTCTCACCGCCCGTTAGTCATCTCCTAGCTGTTAGCCCCTCTTACGTCGGTGTCCCTCTCTTGGTCTCTCTCCTACTTTGTACTGACTTGTCCTTTACTTATTCGAACCTCCTACCAAATACAGCGTTCCATTTTCCCTTCTCTTCTATAATTCTCTGTCCTCTGTTGATTGCGTTTGGATTGCTACTCTTCTCCGTGCTCGTTGAGCTAGGTACCTGGTACGCTAGGCGTTGTAACTTGATTTATCATCACTATTGAAAGACTTGCTCTATCGCAAGGCTTTCACCTCCTGACTTTCACCATTCCTTCAAACATTCCTGTTCGAAACGCGGCTAAGCCGGGAAAGCGCAGAGCCTCTGAAGACGACGTCGGAGCTCGGCCAGAGAAAAGAACCATGACGGTATGATTAGTCTTGATCTTGGAGATAAGATTGCCACTAATCTGTTTCACCAAAGGATGTCAAGATGCAGGTCGAAAACCCCCAAGAAACCATCGAAGCGATCAAGCATGGGGAGATCGACGAATCATTGTATAGTCGACAGCTGTAAGTACCCCCGCACCGCTCTATAACATTCAAATCTCGAGTATGTACTGACACCCTAAAGATACGTTCTTGGTCACGAGGCCATGAAGCGCATGGGATCGTCCAATGTTTTGATTGTAGGTCTCAAGGGCCTGGGCGTTGAAATCGGTATGCGATCCAACTATTAATCCAACTTTGCTTTCATCCCAACGTCTGATTGTCTCCATAGCTAAGAACATCGCCCTCGCTGGTGTCAAATCCCTCACTCTATACGACCCCGCACCAGTCGCTATCTCAGATCTTTCTTCGCAGTTTTTTCTTCAGCCAGAGGACGTCGGCAAACCCCGTGCTGAAGTTACCGCCCCAAGAGTCGCCGAGTTGAACTCCTACGTTCCCGTCACAGTCCACGAGGATGAGAGCCTTGTGGGCGATCTCGAGCAGCTAAAGCGCTACCAGGCAGTTGTGCTCACACAGACGCCTTTGAAGGAGCAACTGGTGATTGCCGACTTCTGCCACAAGAACAAAATCTACCTCACGATTACCGATACCTTCGGTCTCTTTGGTTATATCTTCAATGACTTTGGAAAGAACTTCACTGTGGGTGATCCCAACGGTGAAGAGCCTGCTGGTGGAATTGTGGCGGATATCGACGAGGAAGGGTTGGTGTCGGCGCTCGATGAGACAAGGCATGGACTCGAGGATGGTGACTTTGTCACTTTCACTGAGATCCAGGGTATGGATGGCCTAAACAACAGTGATCCTCGCAAAGTCACCGTTAAAGGTCCCTACACTTTCTCCATTGGTGACGTCTCTGGTCTAGGATCCTACCAGGGTGGTGGTCTATTCACCCAGGTCAAGATGCCCAAGTTCATTGATTTCCAGCCACTGGAGGATCAGCTTAAAAAACCTGAGCTTCTCATTTCTGACTTTGCCAAGTTTGACCGGCCACAACAGTTGCACATTGGTATCCAGGCTCTTCATAAGTTTGCGGAGACTCATGATAGCCAATTTCCTCGTTCCCGCAATGATAGCGACGCCCAGGAGGTTCTGAAGATTGCTAATGATCTTGCTGCTGCCGGCGAGGAAAAGGTTGAACTGGATGAGAAGATAATCAAGGAGCTGAGCTACCAGGCCCGCGGTGATCTGAATCCGTTAGCAGCTTTCTTCGGCGGCATCGCCGCCCAGGAAGTTCTGAAGGCTGTCTCCGGAAAGTTTAGTCCTGTGCACCAGTGGTTGTACTTTGACTCTTTAGAGTCTTTGCCTTCATCGGTCACTCTGTCTGAAGAGAGTTGCAAGCCTCTTGGTACCCGTTACGATGGTCAAATTGCGGTGTTTGGCAAGGAATACCAAGACAAACTTGCTAATATCACCCAATTCTTGGTTGGCTCCGGTGCTATCGGTTGCGAGACGCTGAAGAACTGGGCCATGATGGGTCTGGGTACAGGCCCCAAGGGAAAGCTTTACGTCACTGATATGGATCAAATTGAGAAGAGCAATCTTAACCGCCAATTCCTCTTCCGCCCCAAGGACGTCGGCAGACTCAAGAGTGAATGCGCGTCTGCGGCCGCTCAAGCAATGAACACGGAATTGAAAGATAAGATTGTCACTCTTCGTGATCGCGTCGGTGCCGACACCGAACACGTCTTCAATGAAGAGTTCTGGAACGGCCTTGATGGAGTGACAAACGCTTTGGACAATGTCGATGCACGGACATATGTTGATCGCCGCTGTGTCTTCTTCCGCAAGCCATTGCTGGAGAGTGGTACCCTGGGCACCAAGTGTAACACTCAGGTTGTCCTTCCTTTCATCACAGAGTCCTACTCCAGCTCTCAGGATCCTCCGGAGAAGTCATTCCCTATGTGTACCCTGAAGAGTTTCCCGAACCGCATTGAGCACACCATTGCATGGGCACGGGATGTCTTCCAAACCTACTTCGTTGGCCCACCTGAATCAGTCAACATGTACCTCTCGCAATCCGACTACATTCAACAAACCCTTAAGCAGGCAGGTAATGAGAAGCAAACCTTGGAGCACCTGCGTGACTTCTTGGTCACCGAAAAACCTCTTACTTTTGATGATTGTATCGTGTGGGCTCGCCAACAATTTGAAGCGCAGTACAATAATGCGATCCAGCAGCTTCTCTACAACTTCCCCCGAGACTCCAAGACATCATCCGGTCAACTATTCTGGTCTGGGCCTAAGCGTGCCCCTACACCCTTGAAGTTCGATAGCACTAATCCCACTCATCTTGGATTTGTTGTTGCCGGTGCTAACCTTCATGCATTCAACTACGGTATCAAAAACCCCGGTGCGGACAAGGACTATTACCGCAGGGTAGTTGATGACATGATCGTTCCCGAGTTCACCCCGAGCTCGAATGTCAAGATTCAGGCCAACGAAAACGACCCTGATCCGAATGCCCAGCCAGCTGGTTCGTCTACTGATGAGGAGGAAATCCAGAGACTGGTGGCATCTCTTCCCTCGCCCAAGTCTCTTGCTGGTTTCCGCTTGCAGCCAGTTGAGTTTGAGAAGGATGATGACGCCAACCACCACATCGACTTCATCACCGCGGCTAGCAACCTCCGTGCAGACAACTACGAGATTCCTCAGGCCGACCGACACAAGACCAAATTTATCGCCGGAAAGATCATCCCGGCGATTGCCACAACTACTGCCCTGGCCACCGGTCTTGTTGCCCTCGAACTGTACAAAATTGTTGACGGCAAGGACGACATCGAACAGTACAAGAACGGCTTCGTTAATTTGGCCCTTCCGCTATTTAGCTTCAGTGAGCCGATCGGTAGTGAAAAGGGCAAGTATCAAGGTAAGCAAGGCGAGGTCACAATTGACAAGCTCTGGGATCGATTCGAGGTGGAAGATATTCCCCTCCAGGAGTTCCTTGACTTCTTCGCCGAGAAGGGCTTAGACATCACCATGGTCAGCTCTGGAGTCAGCTTGTTATATGCAAGCTTCTATCCCCCATCGAAGGTCAAGGATCGCCTTCCTCTACCGTGAGTATCTCTTCTATAGCCCCATACGTGAGTCAAAATACTAACATCGTACCTTGCAGTATGAGCAAGCTTGTGGAGCACGTCAGCAAGAAGCCAGTCCCCGAGCACCAGAAGAACATCATCTTCGAGGTGACTGCCGAGGACCAGACAGAAGAGGATGTCGAGGTTCCTTACGTGATGGTCAAGCTCACAAAATAAAGGCGAATAGAATCTACGGAAAGCCAGTTGGCTACATATTGCTAGTACAGTAGCTAGATTTTATGAGATTATTCCACTCTCTACAGACTTCTCACCAGTACAAATATGTGTAGATTACCAATGTAAGTCATACAAATTAATATCAAATCTTTGCCAAGTCTCGTGGACCATCCAGATCGCGGGGTCGCTTTGTCAAAGCTGATGGATCTTCCGATAAGCAAGTCTGACTCAGCACTTGGTCATGGAACGTCATAACCCCCGCAAAGGCGACATTTGTATTTTCTCCTATAAATACTATTCATTGCACTCTGCCGCTTATGTACTTTACTCTATTGCGTCCATTGCAACATATTTCACGTCCAATTCTTCGTACAGGCCCTCTTCGTGGAGCTTACTGGAGCTTTGTATCCCCCGCAAGACCAATCATCTACTCCCGCAATATGGCTGTAAGAAACACAAAACAAGTCGGCTACAATAGCTCCAATTACTCTGCTGACTTATAATCCAAGTCCGGACATCCCATAAAAATCACTGATTGGGTGAAAGCTGGCGACAAGTCGGGCGAGTTCAAACGTCAGCAATCCGTCTTCCGGAACTGGATCTCTAGAGAAGCCGGCGCCCAATTCCCTCCGGAGAAAGGACGGTACCATCTTTATGTCTCATATGCCTGTCCTTGGGGTATGAAAGAGCTTCCAATTGACTTGGCACCTGATCGGTGGCTAATTATCTACTAGCTCACCGAACTTTGATTACCCGGAAGCTTAAGGGTCTTGAGGACTTCATCTCCTTCTCTTCAGTACATTGGCATTTTGAAGCGGAAGGTCAGATCTATCTAACGAGTCGCGGGGAAATCGTATGGCTCTAACTCGTTTCTTAGGCTGGCGATTTGCTACCCCTGATGAGAAACTGACAGGGGAGAACACCATTCCTGATCCTCTACACCCGGAATTCACCCATATCCGACAGATCTACTTCTCCAATGATCCAAACTACACGGGCCGATTCACTGTCCCAGTCCTTTTCGACAAGAAGACCCAACTGATCGTAAGCAACGAGGTACGAAACATCCTTCCCAAAAGATGTCATCATTTCCAATTCCAAATCCTTACAAAACCAGAGCTCCGAAATCATTCGCATGTTTTACCATGAATTCGACGATCTCCTCCCCGAGCAATACAAGAAAATCGATCTCTTCCCCGAGGCTCTCCAAGCCGAGATCGACGCCTCCAACGAGTGGATCTACAACGACATCAACAACGGCGTGTACAAATCTGGTTTCGCAACCACGCAAACAGCCTACGAGAAAGCTGTGACAACACTCTTCTCCTCGCTCGACAAGGTCGAAGCCCACCTCTCCAAGCAGGAAGCCGCCTCGAAGCCGTATTTCTTCGGCGACGAGATCACTGAGGCTGATATCAGACTCTACACCACCATTGTTCGGTTTGACCCGGTCTACGTGCAGCATTTCAAGTGCAATCTGCGTGATATCCGCTCTGGCTTCCCGGCTATTCACCGCTGGGTGCGCAGGCTGTATTGGGAGGTCCCTGCTTTCCGGGATACCACGGACTTTGAGCATATCAAGTTCCATTATACTAAAAGCCACACACAGATTAATCCGTTTTCTATTACTCCTCTGGGGCCTGTGCCGGATATCCTTCCTCAGGATGAGGAGGTTAGGGCTGTGAAGGCTGCTAAATAAGTGGTTGACCCATGAAAGGATAGTTTAGTGATTATACCTCTTGGCGACTAGCAAACTGGGCAATTTCAGAGCAATCAGAATGATAGTCAAGATACGTTTTCAAAAGTATGTATTATCCAAACGTGTAGATTTTCTTGTAATAATAAACAAAATGGAAATCAGAAAGTCCCGTGGTATTGTATCGACGCCTTGCCATGCTGATGTGGTTGATGGTGAGTTTCCCAGTGCCCTGTATCAAAGGTTGGTCCAAAAAAGTACAGTTGTCTCAAGTGAGCGCAACATAAGCAATAGAAAGCAAATAAAAATTACAACAAAGCCTTGTTAATATCAACCAAAAGTGAATGCCAAAAAGAAGGCCAATATTGTGATCTCTTGTGATATGGCAAAGACATCAAAAATGAGAATGGGGTGGGTTTGAGATGCACCCACGAGCGAGGGGTGTACCATGCCTATCAATGGCTTTTGTAGGGGTATCTTTGGGGCAATGCTTCTAAATATCAAGCCAATAAATAGCAAACATCGATCCGATGGCACTGGAATAAATGTGCCAGCGCAAAGGTCGAAAATGCATGTAAATAGCCGAGTCGTGTCTGCGGTATGCACGGAGGAAGAGGAAGTGAGGGCTTATTCGGACTAGCAGATCATCGTAGGCCAAGCATGCGTTTCGCGTTCTCATAGACCACGTAGCTGATTGACATAGCCGGGGCCACTTTGAGAAGGTTAGGTGTGAGACCTTTGTAAAGACCACGGGGCCCCTCAGTTTTGAGTGTGATGCTTAGAACCTCGCCGATTCCTGTGTATGTGGGCGGATGCATGATTGTGCCCTGGGTTTGAAGTCGAGTACGGAGAACATTGAGGGGGTATACAATCGAGGCGCTGAATCCTCCACTCATAGCACCAATTGCACCCGTCGTAAAGTTGCCAAGGGGTACGTCATCCTCATGACAGCCACATTCACGAGCCTTTTTAGCTAGAAGTGTCCGTTTGAGGTATTCAAATGTCGATAAATCGATTGCAGCGTAGGGGAACATCCCCACAAGGCCAAGCGGGAGTCCTCGGAAGAAGCCAACCAAGCCATTTTTGTTCCACACCTTTCTTGCGGTAGCTGCGATGAGTTGATTGCCTTTGGGGCCATCTTTCACAGTCTCACACTGCATGCGACTATCGATAATTGTAAGCCACACGGCTCTAACAAACCACTCGGGTCGATGTACTCACAATTTTAGGGTATCGAGAGGGTAAACAAAACATCTAGGCACAATCAGAACCGATTTTGCTCTCATCGATGACGCACAAGACCTACTGGGCAACCATTCCACCAAAGCCACCCGACATAAACTGTGAAGTTGGAAGGAGTCGCTTGGGATCGTTATGTCCTTCAAGTCGTGCAAATGCTCGTTTTGCAGACTGTTCTCGGGTCAGCATTTGTACAGCTGTGTAGACAAAATCGGATATCAAAGATTACAAACCTCGTAGGCACCAAACTTGATCGCAGACTCTGGCATAACCTTCACCACGTTCAAGCCGTTCCCTACTTATAATTAGTGGTTGCCGCTTTGAGTCCAGATCGACAAGTACGACAAACCTGCGAATAAACTCCGTATTCCCCCAGCCCGCCATAATTCCTTGAGCGCATCGAACAGTGTTTTGGAAGCGTTCCCCGCCGCAGCTAACGGGGCTCCGTCCTTTGCCGCCTGGACCGTTGATCTGACGCCAGTCTGTGCAATGAGATAAACTTTGAGACGATCGAGGGGGGCGGTGGCCGTTCTTGACACGGCACCCGCAATTCCACCTGCAAGGAAGTAGCCTAGTTGAGGGGTATTTTCGGTCAACTTCCGTCCATAATATCGGAAAAACATCCGCATGGCGGTAGTCTGGGGAAGAGCCAACCACTCCAACTCCAAGTCGCCGTCTAGCGAGACAAAATCATGCTCGAAAACGGGTCCCAACTTTGAGATATGGCTGGTTTGCGCGTGCGCTGAGGGAAGGAGGGAGGCCAAGGCGGGGAGTGACAAAATGCTGTACAAAAAGTGTTGGATAGCTAGAATGTAAGATGAAAGAAACGGATGGTCTGTACCTAAACCCTGCAGGTCATTGATGTTGACATCTCCTTCCGGGTTTAGATTGCCCGTGGCCGTGTAGTATGAAAGGACTGCGTGTAGGTCGGTCGGGGACTGGAGAGGGAGGAATAGAAGGAAATCCCTAAAGGAAAAAAAGATGATATATGTCAGCCTAGGCTATTCAACCTTCACTTGACCAGTGAGAGTGCATATACCTCCACTCCGTATAAGAGATCATCTCGTCATTGTTTTTATCGACCTCGGCAAAAAACCGGTCCAACTTGGCGCTTGAGACCGTGACTCCGGAACGTGAAAAGGCATTTCGCAATTCCGTCTTATCAATTTTTCCGTTGTGATCTCGGTCGATGCTCTGGAACATCTGCCATAGCCCGTCCTCGGTGTGGTTGAGAAATGCTCGGAATTCTGGTGGAGATTAGGATTGGACCAAATATTGGCCAGCACCCCTTTCCCGAGTGGTGCCGAAGTGATTCTCGCGAGCTTACCAGCTTTGTCGATACGTCCATCGCCATTCATGTCAACCTGTCGCATAACTCTGAGTACCATCTCGTCTGCATTTTTTAGAGCTAAGAAGAGATTAAACAAATGCACAGGTATATACCAAGGGAACCCGGTCAAACTCACGATGATCGATTTTCTTTAATCCCTTCTTTAACCCAGCCAGGTCGATATGGCCCTCTCTTCGCGTGTCCAAGGTTTCCCAGAGTTTGTCAACTCGTTTGTCGCGTTCATCTTTTGACTCTCCAGATGCCATAATGAAAATTGTTACCGAGTAACCATTATTTTGATGCTTTGTTATAAGGCGACGTTTGAAGACCCGCCGTAGGAGTTGAGGGGAAGAAGATTGAGGTGAACATAAAAGGATGACGTGAGGTAAAAAGTTATGAAGCCTGGATAAATGCGGTGATTAATAGGCGCCCAGCGATTTGACCTTCCAAGGGCTTTGACGCCATCGGATTATCTTGCACGGGACCTCTTGCACGGGACCTCTTGCACGGGACCAGGGCCAAGCCCTACTATCCCTTTTTAGGATTATAACCTGACCTCATATTAGATGAGTTGAATGCTTATATGATTTATTGTTTCATTGATTTGTTTTTTATTTTTTTCTGGGTTTTGTTTTTCTTTTTGCGCTATTGTGTTGGTTCTCATTTCATTTTAATACGCGATCTGCGGAGTCAGCTGTATAGCCCACCTCCGGACTTCGGACCATGTCATGACAGCTTTCGCTTTGTGAGCTTTGCATCAATCATCCTTTCAATATGGCAGCCAACTACTGGGCATCAACCCAGCGTCGACACTGGCTATTCTCCAGAGAGAAGTTAGCAGATATCCGTGAAGGATTACGGGAGAAGGATAAAGTTGCCCATTCACAGTTCCCATTGCCGGATCAGCGACTACTGAATATCTACTTTAACCAACGTAGGTTTTATTCATATGTTCATTGTTTTGCATGTAACTTCACGCTAACTCAAGTCACAAGAACTCATCAAGCTTGGCAAACGCATGTCCACCAGACAGCAAGCCATTGCGACAGCACAGGTCTATCTCAAGAGGTTCTATACCAAGAATGAGATTCGACAAACAAGTCCATACCTTGTTCTCACCACAGCCTTCTATCTTGCTTGCAAGATGGAAGAGTGTCCACAGCATATCCGCTTTGTGGTCGGCGAAGCGCGCGGTTTGTGGCCGGGTATGCATCCGTATATCTAAAGCCATAAACAACCCAAATACTAACTATTCACAGAATTTATTACCCCGGATGTGGCAAAGCTTGGAGAATGCGAATTTGCCTTAATATCCGAACTAAGCTCGCAACTCATTGTGCATCATCCTTATCGGACTTTGTCCGAACTTCACACCGAACTATCACTCACCTCGGATGAAGTCGCTCTCGCCTGGTCGGTTATCAACGATCATTATTTGACAGATCTACCACTTCTACATCCGCCCCATGTCATCGCAATCATGGCAATCATCGTCGCCGTTGTATTCAAACCCACTCATCCATCCACCTACCCTGGAACAGGCCAATCGGCCTTGGCAGGCTCTATGAGAGATGGAGGTGGCATGCAGATGCTGGCCGCTTTATCAGATAAAACTGGATCCGGTCCTCCTCCTAAAATTCAGAAGCTTGTCAGCTGGCTTGCAGAAAGCGAGGTCGATATCAAAGCTGTCATCGAATGTACACAAGAGCTGGTCTCATTGTACGAGGTGTGGGAGCAATATAGCGAGAAGAACTGCAAGGAGTTGCTTGGGAGGATGGTTAAGAGCAAGAACTTGGACAAGTGATGCTGTTTCGCATCTTGTACTTTAACACCACTCTTGTATATCGGTATCTCACTGTTCCTGGAATCAGCTTTCAGCCTAAAGATAAGCGTTGGGATGTGTGACAATGGACAAACTTGAGAATAATAAAGAACACTACGATAGCTATGAGATTACCCTCTTCATCTCCACCCTCCGCTGTTGGAAAAACGGTAATCCAACTTCTCCAAAAACTTGGGAGAGGCGCCGTTCAGCTGCTGGAGCAACCAATTCTCATAGGCGGATTCAGAGTCAATTTATGCTCGAAGTTTATTCTCTGTACTTTGAGAGTCAACAGACATCCGAGATGACCTTGCTCTCTCGTTTGCATATATGTCTAGCAGATTGGACGACTCCCCTTCAGGAATAATCATCTTGAGGATATTGCATCGGACTTCACACTCAGTCGGATCAATGGCATATAATGAAGGGGACGGAGAACCAACATTGTTAATATGTGCTACATATCCTGCGAGCACACATCTTCCCCTTCTGAGAGTAGAAGCACACAATTGATGGATCTGATAGAGGGAGAAATTGATTACTTCTATGTTGATTGGCCTGAGGCTAGGGAGCATTTATTTCCAGAAGAGACTTGACATGAGCCATTGAATTCATTTCATTAAATTGTGTCTGGTCTTCCGAATCCAGGCTGACAACACACCGTATAGGGGTCCTCTTTCCAGCCTCGACATGTTTTAATGGAGTAACAATACCCCAGTGTACCGGGTGTACGATAAACTGGCTTGAGAACTTGGTGTCGAGACTTGGGTCCACGAATATAGGCCACCATGATACCGTTCGATGATTGGCGTTGGTGTGGCGAAGTGGTACATAAAGTGGATTGGTGTCGAATGGGTCAGTTTGAAGGTACTTTCCCCCTAACTCCCTGTCTGCCATCATGGAGTCGTTCAGCGCATTATGGCCTCTGCTCACTACATATTTATGTTATACGTATCATACCTCAAAGGGGGTTTAAATGGAAATTAGATATGATCATCAACTAATCACATCAAACTATAGCAAAGAGTAAGAAGTGCCAAAAGGAATAAGTGTCTAACTGGGTATGGCCCCCCCTTAAGCCTTAAATAGGAACCTTGGTTTTTATTATGGTCTAGTGGGAAATTGGCTGGATTTTTTTCCCACAATAAGTCTAATATTAGCGTTGAAGTCTTGAAAAATCGCATATTGGAAGGCTGAAATTGCTATCTAGGACCATTTGGAGTGTAAAATATATTTATTGACCATGTCCGCCCATGTATTACCAAAAGTGGCACCCAATTGCTGAACCAAAGACAAGCGCCCAAGCTAGAAATCAGCAGAGGGTGGAGAGAGCCGGAGTTGCATAGAAAGATAAGCAAACACACAGGCACTTTCCCAATCAAGCGTGGGAGGGCCTGAGGTATGTATCTTTTTTGGAGGACGAAAGTCAATAACAAGGCACTTTGGCGGAGTGGTTAACGCGATGCCCTGCTATACATGAATATGTAAGCCTAGGCATTTCCTTCGGGAGCGTGAGTTCGAATCTCATAGGTGTCGCTTCTTTTTTTACAACTTTTATTGTCATTCCTCCTATTAATACCAGGTCACTCATATTATTGAATTTTCATTAAACTAAATAGTAATTTACATATATTGCCTTATTAAAATCGAGGGTGGTCAGGTAGATCCTTTCAATTATAAGGTTCTTTAGGAAGGCATCTCACTAAGCCTAGCTCTTTTAACTAACTATAGCCGTTTGAACTATGGAGGAATAATCTAGGAGCCCTGTTTCTTTTATAAGGTTCTTAGAATTAGGGCAAGAAAAGTAATAACAAGGCACTTTGGCGGAGTGGTTAACGCGATGCCCTGCTATGCATGAATATGTAAGCCCAGGCATTTCCTTCGGGAGCGTGAGTTCGAATCTCATAGGTGTCGCTTCTTTTTTTCGACTTTTTTTGACACATTTCTTTCTTTCTCCTCTTTATATTGTCTTTTGTTAGTAGGAACGGGTCGCTCGTATTCTTAATTTTAAACTAAACTAGATAATAATTTACGTATACAGTAAAACCCTGGTTATAACGAATTAATTAAAGCACGGGTAATGAATGGTTCGTTAAAACTAGGTGTTATAACAGGGTTCGTTATAAGGGGGTCCTTATTAAAATCGAGGGTCCATCGGAATCCTTTGATTCTAAAGTTCCTTAGCAAGGCATTTTGCTTAGCCTAGCTCTTTTACTGGTGTTTTAACCATCGAGCAATACTCCGGGGGCGGTATTATTTTTCTTATGAGGTTTACAGGATAGTGGGATCAACATGTGGTGTGGAGGTCCATTTAAATTTGAACTGTAGTGCACAGCAACGGGACCTCCAACTGCTTTTCCAAGATCTTTTTAAGGTTGGTTGCAGATATATATAAGGACCGTCGCCTGTCATCCTTTGGATACAGTCTTTAATCTCTCTGAATCGGCCACATGGCGTGCGATTGAGTGACTGGACCGAGAGTGCGTTATAATTTTGTAGGTGACTCCGAGAGTGAGGTCTTTCCCACCTTTACCAGCTGAATGCAGAAATTGAACCTATATCAGGTTTCTCGTAACGAGAACGCCGAAGACCTACCATAAACACCGCAGATCGCACCAAAACGCAGGTGAGGTTTTCGACCCTAGACCCCAAACTCACTAACCTTACATGTAGAAGACATATAATATTACGTGATATTACATGGGTTGTATCATATTAAAACTTAAATCTGTAATATATAGACTTGTGGATCCCTCGGCGGGCACTGGGAAACCCATAAGTACCTAAAAAAGGAATATGGCAAAGGTATATAAACATTGAGAGTGGCTGCCGACCGAATGTCGCTTGTTCATACGATGCCCTGTAAAAGAACATCGCTAATGTCACCGATCTGCCAGCTGTTGTCGTCCGGCACAAACTTCCTCCCACCGAAGACATGGGAGACATTATCATCGTCCTTAAGTAAATGCGGGAAGTCAAGCTCTCCATTCTTTCCCCAGTCATATTCTCCCCGTTCAACAATGCCCTTAGGTCGACATCAAACTTAATCAACGCCTTCTTCCATGGACCATCCTCAAACATGTATCCACTTGACGATAGCACTCTTTCGATATCCATCCGACTCGTAGAGCTCACCCAGTCAAGCAATACCATGACAGTTACTACTGGCCGACAATCTAAGGGCTGCTGTATCTCGTGCGAAGTTGCTTCAAGTGAATCACCAACGCTATGCTTGGCGTCGTCGCAATCGCCCTCTTGAGGAACGGTCTCTCGTCTCATGCTCACGGTTATTCCCGCAAAGACAATTTATTTGCCGTACACAGTAAACTTCCTTCCATCACTGTTGCCGTTTTCCTTGTTTGACTGCATTTTGCCTATGGCAAGGCTCTATGGTAGACTGCTGTCATGCTGGAATAAACCCTGATTAGCCATTTGGTGAAAAGTGAAAATATAGACGAAGCGGAAGAAGAGATAGCAATTAATATGACTGTATTAGTGCTAGAGAGAGAGAGAGAGAGAGGAAGTCTTGCAACCCGCTAAGAAACTATCTACTGTGGGAGATCTACCTGAGGCATCCACACATGGTCCAACAGAGCATACGCATAAATATAGGACGCACACTATCCTATTCGATTGCCAGCGCCTCCGAGGCACTTCATATCAGTGAATTTACGTTGGAGAGATGGTCAAAAAAGAGACAAAGATTATATCTATAAGACCCAGAATTTCAGAGATGATGGCGAAAGATATGCATCTGCCCCCGTGTCTGAGCGGTTCAAATCTGGAAATTATCCTTTTCTCAGACTATCACCTGAGCAACTTTCTATAAAGAAATAGTAAAGGGAAAAGATTTTTTACAAGGTATCCCGGAATTGCCCTTAAATTATCCGCCGTATACTAAGCGAACTGCCCAGTTACATCCCGTTACCCATCCGGTGCCGTTTATAAGCATCGAAGGAGGGTTTCCGGGTAAGATTGGGAGCTCTGTGAACGTCTATAAATTCCTCGGACACGCGGAGGACAATTTGCATCCTAGACACTCTCGTGAACCTGGCTCGGATTCGGAGATACGGTCCCAAAAATCTATTACCGAAGCTACTGCCCCTTGTCTCGAAAGCTCACCAGAGCATGCCCTAAGAAATTAGAATCCAATGGTACCAAAAGTCAATACTTTATTATACCACCTTGCGCCCGATTACAGTCTCCGAAGCTTGGTCTCGGAAGATGTACACCCTGCCGTGAACAAATTGGAGCATTTGTTAGTCTTATATGTCTCCCATGTGGAAATAGCATCCTCTAATTCTTCCTCTATAGCTTGAATCTGCCATTCCGATCCGAATTGGGTTCGACTACAACAAGCCCTTCAAAAGCGCGCCTACACACTGGGCCACGAAACTGCTCCTCGGGACAAGAGCCAAAATGCTGTTAGCTCGGTCGCTCTGCCTGTGAGGTCCAATCAAGCATGAAGTAGTCCCAGATACACTCCTGCTGCAAGGTTGGATTACGAGATGTTAAAGTGCAAGACGCGAAAATGACAAAGGAATGAGGAAAGAGAGAACGCATTCGGGTACTCCAAAGAGTTTTACTGCAAATCCCAGCCTATATTTGAGCCCGGTGCTATATATTCAAGATGTCGAGATGCTCTTCTTGAGGTCACAATCATGGAGACCTCGTCGCTTCTCTCCAACATGGACACTCTATAGCCCCATCCTATATTCCAGCTATCGTTCAGGAGATACCTTGGCTCAGATATACGGGAAATACACGGATATCGAGTCGTTGGTCCGTTGAATTGTCACAAAGGCGCCACAAGTGTCTTTCGCCGCTCCAGCAGAGGCAGGCTTTCCAGCTTGTTCGCTAGGTCCCTTCTCTCTCGTACCACAGGTTTCTGAAAATGTAGTCCTCTCTCAGTTTTTTCAAACATCTAGAAGTTTCTGACACATATCCAGGCAGGGGATTGAGGTTGGAATCTATCGAGGAGACGCTCAAACAAGATGCTCATACCACCCTCGAACGCGAGTTTCGCAAGAAACTCGTGCATGCATTGCTAGAACACATAAAAAGCCAGAAAAGGTCTACTACTGACGTCACCATTCCGGATCGCTCATGTGATAAATCCTACCGAGCCTATACATCCGTTAGTATATCGAGAGCAACAGCGAGAGATAAATATCGCACATCAAACTCGTAACATCTTACAGCAACTAAAAGTACTACATGGGCGGCCTGAAAAGACTTGGATTCTGGATTTCGAGTACGTATTGTAGTGGGGGACCTTGTCTTCCACTACGCATTGACCTTGCCTGTCCTGTCGTTTACTAAGTGGTTTATTAGGTAATCTCGGGAAACTGGAGGTTACAAGTAGTAGGAAGAGACAGATTGAATAAAACACACCTCTACACCTCTCTGAATTGACTCCTTGGGCTACATGCCTAGGCTCCTTTGTATGCAAGGTCGAGTATGAGACTGAACTGCGAGTGCTGAATCGACCCGTATGCCCTAGAGCATACAGCCTTGAGCGTTCCCCTCTTCAGTATCTATGTCGAAAAGGTATTCGCCCATTCCACTACAGCTTGCAATCAGACAGCTGGATGGCAATTGCCATGTGAAGGGAGTATCGATTATAGGCTGTCCATGATGGAATTTATGGATGCGATATCCTCGTATATATCAGATAAGTATGGGATGATGGGAACTCTTTTCCTAGGGTGCTATAGTGGACTTCGTCCCAACGGAGACCAAATGATCAAAGTTTGTGGCTACAACCTAGATTATATTAAGGTATTATTTTGGTTCGCTGCCCAAGACATGCAGTGTTTCCTTGGGGTTCTTAACCGGGAGTAATGAGTTAGTACAAGACAAGATCTACCGCAAAGGCCATGAGGATTTCCAAACAGTCAACATCGGAAGCCTTTGTAGAAAGCTGTTTTCTGGTCTCCTCTCGACAACTCCGCAATCAGTACACGAACTTTTGAGCGGAGGTGAGGGGTATCGTGGGAAATACCATACTGCCTCGTATGACACCGAGGCGATGGCGACAATAGTCAAAGCTCTTATACAGTTAGCGTGATTGTTGACGTGAAATTACTATCCTGACGTGACTGATGGCATTGTTCAGTACAGTGAGCCAGGTAGTCTAGGGTCTAGCCGTGGCATACATACATACACTTTAATTGGACTATTCCTCGCGGCAGTGAGTCGGATCAAATAGAAAAAAGAAGTAAAAAAAAATCAAATAACAAAAAGCGACACCTGTGAGATTCGAACTCACGCTCCCGAAGGAAATGCCTAGGCTTACATATTCATGCATAGCAGGGCATCGCGTTAACCACTCCGCCAAAGTGCCTTATTTCTTGATGGTTCGATATTTTGATGTACTGATATTTAATTTCTTAATAACATTAACACTTCATAATTCGACACTGAGCGCCAACCTCAAGTTTGAGAATGAGGCTTGGTGGCTTGTCATACATATGAACTCATTGACATCCCTGTTATTACAATCCATGATAACACGTATATCAAGGTAGGCACTTTCCCTTCCCTTGACTGTCTACTTCGGCACCATTGCAAACTTGTTAAATTCACTAGGACTGGTGGTCATTGCTCCTCTGCCCAATATCATATAATGGGCAAGGTCAGACATTCCGTTAGGTTTGGCGTTGTAGCCATCAGCATCTTTCGGTTGTTACTGGAACGAAACTACGTTGAGGGTGCAGCACGCTAGCATGATGTGAGAAAAAGCCCCACAAAACCATTACACGGCCTGGAACCCTACGATTCACGACTTTGCCAGGGAAAACAACTGAGAGTCCGAGGAAACTCCCCACCGCTGGAATATAATTTGATAGTTTGTTTTCTTTCTGTTTCTTGTCTTATGGGCCATTTTTCACTCAGGTTCGTATCCCTTGTCAGAGGCATATAGGTGCTTTAAGCATAGGTGATAATTCACAAAAGCTAGCCGCAGACGTCACTCCACGGGTACTAACTAACCTAGAAATCTAGAAGGGCGAAAGGGCAGATCGTTTTAGCTATCCAAGCCTTTAGGAATAAAGAAATCAACCCTATTCGCGAGGTGCACGCGGGTTACCGCCATTTCTACTTGCCGTACCGGTATATAAAACCGCGGATGCTAGGGCATCGAAGAGAGACAATGTCAGATAGAGAAATCAGCTAGTTGAATAAATTTAATGGCGTTGTGGTTGAGATAAATGCATTGAAAATTGATAGGTTGTTATAGGTGGCAAGTTCGGTGGTCAATTTTAAAGAGGCGTGATTGTATGGGGGTGTCAGTTGAGGGATACCCGCCAAGCCTGCTTACTTGATTTATTATTTTCGAGTATCCCTCGGCTCTAGGACCTAAGGAATTCTATCGTCTAATAATGATCATATATTCTTCCGTGATAATCAATGTAGAAGGAGTAGTAGGATTAATAGGGATTGAGGTTTAATATCAAGGTAAGGAGGGAGCGTTCTTCATATATGTAGAATATCCATAACATATATAAATATATATTTCAGTATACACATTCGGGATTCTTCAAAAATCACCTATCAACCTATAACTACTACCACTCGAATGACCATACAGAAATACACTAGAACATAGAGGCAAAGTATGAACAATCCATTATCTAATTTAATATAAGTAAATATAAGATAACTATAATAGTACATAGTTATATTATTACATGACTAATTTAATATAAGTAAATATAAGATAACTATAATAGTACATAGTTATATTATTACATGACTAATTTAATATAAGTAAATATAAGATAACTATAATAGTACATAGTTATATTATTACATGACATGTATGGAGTAGATATCGGGTGCAGTTTAGTATAGTATGTCTTCGGCCAAGAAAGCCGTATACGACTAAATAAAGATTATATAATTTATCATTGGCGAGTATCCCTGAACTTTTACCGGGTATCCCTCAACTGGAACCCGGATTGTATGTAGTACGGATTTGTAGTGTGTGTAGGGAGAAGATATTTAAAAAAAACGACACCTGTGAGATTCGAACTCACGCTCCCGAAGGAAATGCCTAGGCTTACATGTTCATGCATAGCAGGGCATCGCGTTAACCACTCCGCCAAAGTGCCTTATTGCTTGATGTTTTGACCCTTCATGCATATGTCAGGGGCTTAATCAAGTTTAACTTGCACTATATCACTAGTGAGCAAAGAGTAGCAAGGCGTGGGCATAAAACGGAGAAGAGAAAGCAACCTCACTCGGCCTAAAATCCAGTGCGTATGTGCATATATGTACATGTAAAGTCTTTTTGGCATCTCAACGTGCCTGGTCTATTACAACCACGTATCTCTCTCTGGCATTACCATACGGAAAACATAATGAAAACCAGCATACAGTTATCCCCATGTAGCAATGCTTGTCATGGCCCCACTATAACCGATATAATCGAAGATAAGATTTAAGATATTATACAAAGAAAGCTCTCAAGGCAAGGATATGAGGCGTTTTGAAGGCCTGCATTCCAAATAGCAGCTGCTAGCTAGAACTAAACTCTGTATACAAAAATTTACTACCTATACTTGCCACAATGAGTATACAAAATGGTCGGGATAAAGATAGAGGATAGATGTAGCATATTTGTGACCTGAAAAATAAAGCATGTACTTTCCAACCTTGGCTTTTATTTTATCAAAGGCACTACCTACGCCGTACATACATCCTAAGAATTACCCAAGCGTAATAAAGATAAACTCATCAAAATAATTTTTAGAGCATGTCAGAATCTAGACTTATCTGTCTGTCTTGCTGTCATGCTGTGCACCAAGAATGGCCTCAACTCCGCAAATCACGATTTAAATAACGCCCAGAGTCTGAGACCAACTTCCGACTCGGAGCACAGGAACATTTGCCACGATGTAATAGATATCACATATTTGCAATTCATCCAGGGCCACTAGAATAGTTGAAGATCGTGTTTTGCAAGTCCCGTGCGTAGTGTATCTGGGGATCGGATTGCAGGATGATAGTCCCTGACCGAATTACATATTTCATGCATTGGGACCACGCGATCTCACGCAGACACCAAATCATGCACCCTGCATAGACGCTGGATAGATCAGCTGCATAATTCAAGCTTCGGGGCAACGTTTACGGGGTATGATATGTGATATATCCGATCTCGGCAGGTGCGTGCGACTGCGTTGCGTGAGATTGTGTCCTAAATGGCCAAAGGGGCGGTGAAGCTGAAAACTCAAGAGACAGCTTATGGTACTACGTTGTTTCTTGTAGAGTTTGGGCTTGATCCTTTTCGGCGCCGTGTAATAGAATGGAAGTTATCACTGGTGGAAGATGGGAAGGTCGGCACATCATGCAACAGGGTTATGTTCCAGTAAGCGCCGAGAGAGCATTTCCAGGTCCAGGGCATATGCCAATTGGGATCAAAATAAATGGATACCGAAATAGGTCCCGGATCTAAAAGTATACCACACACATTTGAATAGTGGGAACTCATAGTCAATTTTTATTCGGTCGCATGGATATGTAGTGAGTCACGGGTAGGCAATGCTACCCAGCGGAAAAAACGAGAAGGCGCGTTAGGTCCGCCCTAGTCCGGATTCCGCATCGATGAACTCCGATTTGGAAGGGCGTGGGAGTTGATAAGGTAGGACCTCAAAGCCTCCTGCTAATAATAGGCGGGTTCATCTGCAGCTAGTGCTGGTGTGTCTCGAGACCAACAAGGTTTTTTACAAGGTTTTTTTTTTGCGCTGCGTGTCGAAGGATTGGGGAATTCGTATGGGGAGCCGATCAAAGCAAGATCAGCAGCCACAGCCGATTCGGGCACCCTATAGGGGGAATAGAGGGGAATGTGCCTGGGAAGGTAAAGCCATGGCCTGCACAGCCTGCAGCTAAGGGGACCCGAAGGGCTGAGAAAAATTTCAGCTTCCCCAACCAACCGCCAATGAGGAATAAAGTATGGGGAGGTTTACTTTTCCGGATAGCTTTACTACATTTTCGATGATACATCATGTGTAAAAGTTGACTATTTTGGCAATGTCGGATCTAGATAAAATAAAAGTACGCAAAATAACTATAGAAAATCCTACCTAGAGAGTACAAGGTAAAGTTCTCCGGCCCTTGGTATGTATGCAGTGGCGTCACTAAGAGATTTTCCAAATCGGGTAACGATCCAATTGTCGACGACGTCACGTTTTTTTCAAAAAATTTTTTTTTCAATATTTTGGTGGACCGTTGAAAGGTCCATTTTGAGAGGATCTGCAAGTTATTATTGGTTTTGAGGCTATTGCCACTCTGTTAGCGCTTTGGTTTGGTTGGTGCGTCGATGTAAGCGTCTTTTTCTGACTGACAGTACGGAACGGTAATTATTCACCTCAAACACTTAATCAGCTCTCTTTAATAGTAATATACGGTAATATATGGTAATATATGGAAATATGTGGTAATATGTGGTAATAGTACCCATACCAGTTCCCATAACACACCCCTCCCCTCTTTTTCCCTTCTCTTCCCACACACTCTCTTCTCATTAATCCTTTCCTCTTTCAATCCCATCGATCTTTCCTCTATTTTCTATATTTTTTTTCTTTTTGTAACTTTCTTATATTCTCTTCAGTCTTCTAACTGTCGGGTGCTGGCTTCTACTACAACACAATGTCTGCCTACTTCTATAACCAACACCAGCAACACCAACACCCTCACCATGGTGCTCATATGCAGTCTGCATCAAATACCCACCACGGGCGATCTCGTCGTGCCCCAAAGATGGCCTCGCAGAATGCTCAGCGTCAGTTCCGAGGTGTCAAGAGTATGCGGGAATTGGCGGAAGCTCCGGCCGTGACAGCCTTCCGTGCAAGATTCGAGGCTGGTCGATCCTTTGATCTGGATGATGACCTCGAGTTCTGCCCGGGTCTTCTGACCGAGGATGATGTACGTTGTGACTGGCGAATTTTCAACCCTCCTTATCTGTCACCTTGAAGATCACCACACTTGTCAATTTGGATAAACCATTAGGGGGTCAGTTTTGTTGACATGTTTTATTTATAGCTGCACTCCATCCATTCTGCTTCCGACCGCTCTTCTCTCTCCAGCGGCTCACCGGACACCTCACCTCTGCAGCACCAAATCCAACCGGTGCAGCAGGTGACCCCGTCCATCTCTTTGTCCCCTGCTCAAACCAACTCATACGTTCACTCTGGTGTTGCCGGCAACCCTAATCATATCAACTACCAGCAACAGCAGCCTGCAAACCGGACCCGTAAGGTCATTCCGATTATCAACCCCTCGACCGGAATGACTCTGTCGAGCCCACCTTCATCGATCTCGCCCGCGATGATGCAGACTGCCCAGCGTCGATGGTAAGGGTGCCATCTGCCAAAGTCGTAGGCCGGCACCCTACATCTCCATTCGTCCATTGCACGTCCATTATTTAAGCTGTTCTGCATCATCGGGGTCCCTTAATCGCAGGTCATAATGTTTTTTTTTCTCCACTTGCATTCTTGTTCGATACGTCTATTGCATTCGACACGACACACAACCTGGAAAAATATTTGTTCCACGAACACGGCGACAAAAAAATCATCAAAAATTCGAAAACAAAAAAACCGACCTGTACATACACTCTCCTCTTCGCCGATTACGACCACCGTCGCCTCATATTCTAGATCCTTTGCGATACTCTTAGCTTGTTGCGAGCGACGGCGCCTGCGATTCAATACCTTGCATCCTTTTCCTACGATACCTCTTTCGTCTCTCAGGGAGGGACGAATATTTTCTTCGGCCTATGTCTTTTTTTTTCCGGTCGGGCCACCGATGATGTACAGAACACACGTGCAGTGACATTGCTACATTGCTACTTGACGTTGCATGTTCATGACCTTTGGAGTTGATTTTACCTTTTTACTGGGAGGCTTTTGCGTGCAAACGACTTTGCCGGATACACCTACGCTGTGACACTTTTTTTTATTTTCTTTCTACTATCTCTTTGTTTGGGTTTTTTTTACCGGGGCGGGAATGGATATCATTTTCAAGGATCTAGAGGCGGAAACGATACACGTCTGCATTGCTTGGGCACTGTTGAATATCTTGGGTTGTTTTTTTTTGCTTTGTTATCTTCTACTCTCATCTTTTAGGGATTGTTTCTCTGTACATGGAATTTGGGGATTGGTGAGCCTTCCGGTATGTGGCTGGTTGGGTCTGGTAGCGAAACCATGGGATGCGGAGTTGTTTCTGTTTGAAATCGATATCCTTGGGGGTCTCTCGCGGTGTGCGAGTCTAGACCATTATGCACTTAAAATGCTTTCATTTTTACTCTCCTTTCATCTCTTCTTTTGGCTGTGTATCTCTTTTATTACCCTTTTTGGGGACTCCCGGAGAGTTATCACCTTTGTATGATGTTGATTTATATTGATTCTTGCATACTATCAAGTTCAATCACATCTCTTATTCATATTGTCTTGGGACTTCAGCAACATTAGGGCTTGTAGATTGTGTTGCGATGTGGTTGTACGAAGCAATCTATTCGCTTTCTTGGCTGTTGGACCTATAGATAGCCTAATGCCAAAACCCATTACTGATGTCAATCTGGTTCGTATCTTTTAATTGGTTTGGAGATAGTATTGCAAAGGTTAGTAGGGGTTAAGATCCAAACTTCCTTCGTCTTTTCTTCACAGATCGATAAGATCATAAGCAATGCTTGGGACATATGCAAGAATATATATATAGTACAGTGGACAAATGGCCCGAATAAATGCTTACGCCCCTTAAAATATAGAACTAATTACACACAAATTACGATTAGATCTCTAATTTACATTGGTCACAATAAATAGTTTGATTGTTTCTATTGTTCGAAGATCAAGAAGATCAATATGGCGAACATGCTTGCCATTGTTCCATTGCCATTGTTCCAATAGGGCAACGAGAGAAGAAAAGCCAAAAAGCAAAAAAGCTAAAAAAAAAGCAAATAATAAAGATAATGAAGATAATAAAGTAGCACTTAACATGTCACAATGAGCGATCTCTATAACTTCTCTAATATGTTTCAAGTCAGCCGTACAGCCTGTATGATTGGGTCCCTATCCGCTAGCCCTTGTTTCAGGATCAACCGACGACATCCCGACACCAACAGACCCTAAGCTGAGCATACATGTCCCACCGACCCCTAAGCTCTAGGGTGTCAAACCCACACACCAAGAGAATTCCCCCACTTATCTAAGACGTCGCGTAACAGACAGATTACGGAGTAGCAGGGTACTCCATATATAGCATAATCCTTTGCGTACTTCGTACCCCGTACTATCTTATTATATCCTATCTGGCACCACTTCCGAGCCCCTTACCTGGATCTGATACATCCCCGGGTCCACAAAGTATACGTCGCTCTGGTCTTGGACGGATGGCGTCTACCGTGAAGCATGCTCAGCTTGGGCCAAGGGCTTTGCGGTGCAGCACTTGCCTCCGATAGGTGGATATAAATTGCCAAGTGATCAGAAACAAACACCTACGCTATGATATACGTACTGCTTGCGGGTCATTCTTGCCTTTAGGGTTCTTTCCTCCTATGAAGTTTCACTTTGTCTTGTCTCTTGCTTTGTTGACATTGTTCGTGTTCTTGTTCTTGTTTCTGCATTGTCTTTCTTCTCTTCTCTTCTGCATTGTCTACATTGTCGACATTGTATTATTCTTTTTTTCTTTCTTTTCCATTCTTGACTGCAGGTATTCGAGTCCGGACTTACTGCCTGACGTTCATTTTGAGACACTGGCATTGTCTTTCCATTCATTCAGAACAGGCATTCCTTGACAGATCTGGGAGCTGTCAAAAAGTCACCTTCTTTTCTTGTTTTGTTTTTCATCCTTGTGTTTCCTGCCCATTGCATTCTTTAATATCAACTCTTTAGGCTGGGCCTGATCTAATCACTCTTTTTTTTTCGATTTTGATATCCCCAATTGGAGCTTTGGGAAAGATGCAATTCATTCTTTTTCTTGCCATCTTCTTTTCGTTGAGCTTTAATGCTCTTTCCATACCTGTGGCTCCTCTGAATCACCTCCAAGGCCGGTCCTTCAAGGTGGAGAGAGTCAAGCGCAACAATTATGTTCCCAACGGACCCGCGGCACTACGCAAGGCATACCGCAAGTTTGGAATTGATGCAACAACCCTGGATGGGGTGGACGTGAGCGACTTCCAGCCTTTTGAAACCAAGCATACTACCTCTTTGAGAATTGCAAAGGAAGATGTGGTGGATTCTGCCCGGACGGGTGCCGTAGATGCCACTTCTGTCGATGGAGACGTGGAATTTGTCTCGCCGGTCAATATCGGTGGCCAAACCCTCGATATGAATTTTGATAGCGGCTCTGCTGATATGTGAGTTTTTTTTTTTTCTCTTTTCTTCTTTTCTTTCTTCCTTTGGAAGGTTGGCTGGTTAGCAATATCTTTTCATGTTCCAGCTCACAAAATGAATATTCCAAACTAACCAATTACTATATAGGTGGGTGTTGAGCTCAAAACTTCCAACGTCACTGCGAAGCAACCGAACAGTGTACGAACCGAGCAAATCCAGCACATTTGAAGAACTCACCGGCAGCAAATTCAACATCCAATACGGCGACTCATCCTATGCCAATGGCGGAGTAGGCAAGGATGTTGTCTCGATTGGCGGCGTCAAAGTCGCTGAGCAATCATTCGGCCTTCCGACGGAGATTTCGCAGACATTTGCCGATGACACCAAGTCTAACGGGCTCGTTGGTCTTGGCTTTTCTTCAATCAACACTGTTACGCCAGAGAAACAAAAGACGTTCTTTGACAATGTCGTTCCCAACCTCGACGAGCCAGTTTTCACCGTTCGACTGCTCAGCAACGGCGTCGGTGAGTATGAATTTGGAACCATTGATCGGAAAAAGTACCAAGGTGTTATGGCCAATGTCAGTGTGGATTCATCCAATGGATTCTGGCAGTTTGACTCCGCACAATACGCCGTAGGAGATGGCTCCTTGCAATCGATCACCCGTGCACCCCAGGCCATTGCCGACACTGGTACCTCGCTCATGATGGTTAGCCCCGAGGTTGCGGAAGCTTACTATAAGCAAGTCCATGGTGGATTATACGCGAAGAATGCCAACGGGTACATCTTCCCCTGCAGTTCGAGCTTGCCTTCCCTATCTGTTGCTGTTGGGAAAGCTTATTCCGTCACCATTCCTGGATCGTTCATGAATTGGTCTGAGGTTGGAACTAATACGACTACTGGTGAAACAGGTAAGGCTCTTTTTCCTTATTCAGGCTTCTTTGTGGTTTGAGTTCTGAGCTAACCTTTTTTTTTATAGTGTGCTATGGTGGTCTTCAGTCGAGCGGAACCTCAAGCATGGCGATCTATGGCGATGTGTTCTTGAAGGCACTGTTTGTGGTCTTTGATCAACGAGGGCCTTCTCTGGGGTTCGCGGCACCTGCTTAAGCAAAAGAGGTTAAGATCTATCAGTTGCTCAAGTTGTGTGACGATGTACAGATTAGACAAATCAAACCCATATTTCCAGCTTTTCCTGTCTTTGGGGAGCGATGCAGAGAAAAACAAATTCCATTAAGATTCAATAATAATAATACGAACGTGGAATTTTTGATTTCTTCATATTCTCATGGGTATGCGTTTAGTTTTATTTTCAGATATACCGAACACCTTCACATCCCTTACCGCACAGTAGCATTAGTCAAGCTCTTAACAGTACAAATACCACCGGAAGCAGCAACCAGCTTTCCAAGAGCAGGCTTGCCCTCCTGCCCATGAACAGAGGGAACAGCGCTGCTATCAAAAACAACCTCAAGGTCCGCAGTGGTAGTGAAACCCGGCTGGAAAGTCTCCCAGACCTTCTTCTTGGGGTTAAGCTGCTTCTCAGGCTGGCCATCGTTCCAGCCCTCGAAGCTAATCCGATCACCGGCAGGAGCATCAGCAGGCGGGTTAACGAGCTCGACAGGACCGGCGTGCGAGTCCTCACCCTCCGCAACACGCGGGGACGCAGCGAGAACCATCGCGCAAGACTTGACGCCGCGCATGGTCACGGGCTTCAGGTTGCACACTGCAACGATCTTGCGGCCCTGCATCTCCTCCAACGGGATCAGTCCGTTCAATCCGGAGCACACAATCCGCACGGTCTTGCCGGTCTCCTCATCGAGAGAGGTGTTGTCGCTGCCGGGGGCGTCGCCGCAGTCGATCGTGGACACGTACAGCGAGTCCGCGTTCGGGTGGTTGATCGCGCGCAGGATGTGTCCGACACGCAGGTCAATCAGTGATGGGGCAGGGGGTGCAGCGGGGGCAGGAGCGGGCTTGGGAGCCTTCTCTTTCTTCTCCTTCTTTTCTTTATTGTTGGTCTTCACGGGGGCACCATCGGCGCCGGCCTGTGTCTGGGCCTTGGCGGCTTGCTCGGCCTTACCTTGGCCGATCACGAGAGGCTTGGACTCGTTGTTGGCATCTGGGTTTTGAGCACTGGCCTTCTCACGCTTCTTGCGCTCTTTCTCCTCCTTGGGATCGACGGGCTTGGGCACGAACTTGACGTCGTTCAGGTCGATGGCGATCTTCTCCTCCTCGGGGATCTGGAGAGAGAATAGACGGCCGTTCTGCACGAAGTCGACGTGACGCACGATGTGGTGGTAGCCCTTTTCTCCGGTGCGCTCTTCGGGGCTCCATTTCTCAACGACGGGGGCCAGAACAGCGTAGATGGCAATGTCGGCGACCGAGGGCTTCGCGCCGAGAAGGGTGGTGCGGGTGGCGAGGTGGATGTTCAGCTGGTCGAGGATTCCAGTGGTGACGTCCTTTTGGTCATTGGCGAGAGAAGTCTTCAGGCCGGAGACGGTGTTGAGCCATTGCTTGATGTCGGCTTCCTCTGCCGTATTGAAGGTGACCTTGGGGAAGATCTTGGCGGAGGCGTGGAGGTAGTCGGGCTCGGTCGAATCGGAAGAGATTACGGCGGGATACGACCGGTAGAGAAGGGAGAGGAGAGATGTCTCAGGAGCTGCTGCCGTCGCCATGGTGTATGTTCGTGGAGGGGTTGGGAGTGGAAGAAGAGAAAATCGAGGAGGGGCTCGGATCTGTGTCAACGATTGGACCCGCGGGGTGGTCAGTTGGGCCCGCAATAGGGCCGACCTGAGAGTATTCAGCTTGACGACGATCCCTTTTATATAGGGATCTAATGAGAATTAATTGATTTATTTATTATTCTCAGTCAAAGCTTTCTCCTTGGGATTTGTTTTTTTTTTTTTTCCTGCTTGGGTGGCCGTGCTGTGTCGGCTGACTCAGCAGCTTCGTTGCCCACAATACAACATAGACAGACCTCAGCCCTGTCCGTGGGTAACTAGAGGATTTCACCTTGATGTCTCGTTGTCTGTTAAAAGCAAGCTCTTCTTGACCATGATTTCCCAATATACCGCCATTCCTCACCGTCGGAAGACCACAATGTCAAAATTAACTTCCAACAAGGGGAAGACAAGCTTTTTCGAATCAACTTGGCTTATATTGAACAAGATCAGCCAGCGTAACGAACTGAAGGAATTGTTGCTCGGCAGTTTCAATGTCTACACCCAGGTCTCTGTTGACAAAGTGAATCAAGGGGACAAGCAAGTTGCTATGAGATCCCCATTGTCATACATAACATGGACCAGAAACTGTGCTGTGAAGCTGCAACTTTGATATGGATGATGAAATTTCCTCCTTGTAGCCCCAGAGGGATTCAAATCTGCTGGTCAGAGGAAGTTCCGCTCCCACTTCCACTGCAAAATGGGGTTTCTAGCTAACATGAAAGTCTTTTCTTCTGTCTTGCTTATTTCACCAGGAGGCTATAAAGGTTGTCGGGGGGAGGGAAGGACTAAATATGATTCTGTCTGGACTCTATAAAGAGACTGTGGTCATAACGATATAGCAATAAAGAGAATACTAAGGAAAGAGCTATGCTTAATTGGTAGTTCTTATACTTGTTCCTCTGAGCATACTAGAACCGAGAAATATTAAATTGAGAAATTGGACCGAAACGATTCTAGCAATCATCTAATACCCAGCACCCCGAATCCTGAATCAATATAGCAATGGGAAGGGTTACAAATTTAGCTAATACCGTCGACGTTTCCTTTTTCTTTTTTCTCTGGTGAACACTAGCTGCTCAATGTCGATGCCCTTCTGGAAGAATGTTTCCCGTGCAGTCAGACCTGTGCTGTCTGGAATGTCCAGGTCAGCACCAGCTTTAATAAGCAGTCTAATTATCTGATCCGAAGTTGGCAACATCAAAGCGAGACGCCCATTGCTGTCTTTCTGGTTTGGGTCGGTTGCCTTTGTGCTTAGCAAAATATTCACCATCGCTCCCATCCGATTCGAAACGGCAAAAAACAAGGGCAAGTAAGTAGTATTGAAGTTCGGGTTGATGTGACTCTGCGAAAGCAACAGTTTGGCAGCTCTGATGTTTCCGCTCTCCACCGAATGATACAATACCGTCTTCCCATGAATGTCTTCGGAATTGATATCAACATCGGGATTTTTAAGCACTGTTTTAACAAACCAAGCAGAGAAGGCTATGTTAAGGCCGACAGCAATGCTCAAGGGCGTGCGACCATTCTCGTCACGCGGGTCGAGGTCAATCCCTGGAGCTTGAAGAATGGCATCGATTGTGGCTTTGCAGGGAAAGGACTTATGACGACAATGACTTCGACGGACGGCCACGTGAAGAGGCGTTTCTCCATGGGGGCCAACTGCGTTTATATTGGCGCCATATTTGATCAATTCTTTCACAATACGTGGCTTGCTCATAGAATTGCACAGGGAGACTGCCACATGAAGTGGCGACGTTTTGTCGGGCATGTGGAGATTTGGATCAGCCCCATATTCCAGGAAAAGGTGAACGTTGTTGACGTTTGCGTTTTGCTTTAGAACACTGAATTTTTGGTGCCAATATCCAGTCTGATGCTCCAAGATGTAAGCGCAAAGATCATTGCAACCACAGATTGCAATTAACAGGATTGGAACACGCTCAACGTTCAAGTCGTGAGGAGCGGTGACACCACCGAGATCATTCAGATCAACCCCTAGTTTGAGGATCTCTTCAACTGATAGATGTTTGGGGGCTGTCTGTTGCAGATTGTACAACAGCGTGTCCACGAGGAACTCACGATACAATTTCCCAATTAAACCGCCTTTTGAAGCCATATACTCCAACATATGGATATTGTTGGTGTTTATCAGAGTAAACAATTCCCACGTGGACTCATTACCCTTACTTTCAGGAATATTCGAGAGTTTTTCGACTGCATTTTCGTAAACTGTCAGCTGGCAGTGTTTCAAGCTCCACATCAGTGCCTTGAAAGTCCTGTCCAATGGTCTCCAGAGCTCAAAACCCATGACGTTGAAGAGACGGCGATTCAATTGACAGAGATTAACGAGGGACTTTATCGGCAACAGAGCTGCAATGCGCAGCAACAACTCGTTAGGTAGATCAAGGATTGATGTTGTGCATAGTTGTTTCTTCCAACCGTGAAAAGCATCTGTCATGGAGAAGATTCGCTTGGCGTCTATGAGAAAGACCTGCGCTGCCCTTCGCGCTCGTCCTTTACTGGTCAACCATGACTTTGGGAAAGCGAATTGGGCCGATGCAAGGCTTAGAGGGGTGGAGATAGACACTGCAGAGCTACTGGTATTGGTCTGTCTTAGCTCTGAATAATTAAGGACAATGAAATAAAGCAGCTCTACTTCATCGGGCGTGATCTTGAGGGACCACCGAGAGTTGGCATGAAGGTATCCAAAAAGTCTGCATGCTGCTTTGATTGTCGTATGTCTCGAGGACTCTAGTGGAGCAGAATTCGGCGGCGACATAATTTGTTAACGGAAAATCATAACCGCTAGACCAGGAAACTGCTCGACCACTGTGAAAACACGAGGTGGATGTGGTGGACGCATGTTGAAGGACGGTATTGCTGGCAGATATCACAATCATTCATTACTTGAAGGCTGTAGAGCTGATCATCATGCAATAATCCATCTTTACCTTGGTAAAATAACTTATGGTATAGGTGGCGTTTATGGACTACCATAGTCAATCTAAACTTATATGCGAAGTTTATCCGCATCTTCCTACAACATATAAATGACACTGAATCTCAATAGCACCTACTGGACAGGTAAATTAAGGGTCCTCTTGGGAGTCTATATGCCGTGTCCTTTGGCGATCTTTTTATGCATAACTCCAATCCACGGGGCTTAGATGTCTAAATGTAACCTTAGAAGTGTATGTGTGCATGTCCATACATAGTCAGCACTCCAACATTTATCCAAAAACAGATTAGCGTATCTTAATTATCACCTGTGATTGGTCAATTGAATGACGCTAAAATGAGTCATAATGAGTCTTGGGGGAGCAGTCCATAAGCAACCAATCACATGATGCTTACTGTGGGCCCATGTGGCGCTGGGGTTCATCCCTTGGTCTTCTAATTCTTTTATATGGCCTGGCCTTGTCCTTCAATTTCTTCCTCAGGATACGACTCCTAGTCCTCTATCTACGGTTACCCTAGGGTCCCCCTTCATCATCCCGATATAAAGCGTCACGGGTCTGCAAAGGCCCGTCTAAGAAATCCAGCGATGTCCGCCTGCTGTTGTTCGAGCGCCGCGGCGACGATCCAGATCCCCATTCACTGGTTCCAACCTGCCCAGCACCGGCACGCAGGAACGCCCTCAAGGGCCTGCTGAATATTCGCCATGGGCGAGTCTTCATCCGTACAGTGATAACGACCTCTTCTCATCGCTGGCGCCGCCGTTGGAAGGCTTTTCCGCAGCTGTGCCAGTCTGTCAATCCTTTGATACCCTCACGCACGAGTCGGCACTCTGGGCAGAATCCAATCTGTCCTTTGCCGATACCGACTGGAATTTCGTATCTGTTAATCATCCGACACCGTACCCTCCCGACTATGACGGTGGCGATGCCCCCTCCATGGACCTTGGGTATGGGTCTATCTCTGCTCTGAACTCCCTTTCGGATTCCGGATCAATCGAGCATCAACACTATGTTTCTGCATCTCTTGCTCCTAGCCCTGCCAATACGCTAGGTATGATCATATTCTATAATCAAGTCGAGGGATCTTGTTTCTAACATTTAAAAGATGGCTCGCATCCTTCCCCTATCTCTCCATTCCCTGCTCCTGTCTCCACTTCTCTACCCAGCCCTTCTACTTCCCAAGGCGATGATGCTCTAAGCCGTGTTGATTCATCACGCGTGGAAAAGCGCAAACTTAACACCCTGGCGGCGCGGAGATGTCGGCAGAGACGTGTGGATCGGATGAAAGAACTTGAAGCGGAGTTGGAGAAGGTCCGGAAGGAAAGAGATGATTGGAGACTTCGGTGTTCAAAGCTCGAAGGCGAAACGGATGCTTTGAAGGGTCTTCTCACCCGTAAGAGCAAGGATACATAGTTTTAGGTACTCGAGAATTGGAGCTGGTCTCCGAAGTAACGAGTTCGATTGTTTTTTGATCCATGTCTACTTGGTGTTCACTCTGTTATTCTCCTAAAATGGCTTGTTATAAGCACTATTCGTATTTTTGGGGTACTGATATGCCCAGTTTCAGGACTAATCCCTCTACGGAGTACATCGGGCACCTTTGTAGAGTTGCCCTCACCCTTGGTCATACTCGCCCTTGGTCATATGCATCAACCTTAGTTGCACTATGATAGGTAGGGGGTTTTGCCATTGGTCCCTTCGCCTGATTCGGACAAAGGACACCCGGTGACTATCTTACTTTGCGGGGTTCATTAACCTCGGGAGAGGGGGTACTCCCCAGTCCAAACAAACAGGGTGTGTCCAACCGATGGTATCACTCGCATATATTGAATTAAGACCTCTTTTCATATTTGTGTAACATATTAATCTTTCAATAAGTTAAATCATCTCATCTTATTTCCATTCGCAGACTCCATTCTTCGGTCCGCTCTACAACTCCAGCGGACTTACCCGTTAACCCCGAATCCATCTACCATGAGAGCTGTACGCTTCCATGGACGCGGTGACATCCGCATTGATGAGGTCGAAGAGCCGGTTTGTGGTAATGGCCAGGTCAAGGCAAGCTTAGCATTACTGCTTGTAGCACTTCTAGCGTTACTTTTGAGGCTGAATTTCTAACAACGAACATTGATATTACAGATTCGACCTGCCTTTGTCGGAATATGTGGCAGCGGTATGTAACGTGCTCCAAACCCACTGTTAGCTATTCATTCTTAATCCAACCTAGATATCCATGAATATCTTGCTGGCCCAAAAATCGTCCCTGTCACCCCGCACCCATTAACCGAGGGTAACCTGCCGACCACCCTGGGCCATGAGTTCAGTGGTACAATTGAAGAGGTTGGCCCAGGCGTTGCGGGGCTCAGGGTCGGGGATCGGGTTGCAGTCAAGCCTAACCTCTTCGACGCCACGTGTTCGAACTGTCTAATGGGCAGGTTCAATTGCTGTGAGAAAGTGGGATTCATCGGATTTAGCAGTAAGCCATACTAAGGCCTGTAGCCATGTTCCCACATTAACGGCCAGAAGGTCAAGCGGGTGGTCTGTCAGACCACATAGTCGTGGACAGCAGCCATGCGATTTCGCTGCCCGATTCCATTCCCCTCGACATCGGCGGTAAGAATGGACCTTTTCGTCTCAGTTTGTGTTTGACTTGTTCCGGCTCTGACAACAGGATGGTGATACAGCCCTGGTGGAACCTCTTGCAATCGCATGGCATGCCGTAAGCCGCAGTCCTTTGGGGACAAATGACACGGTACTTGTGGTTGGGGCTGGACCAATCGGTTTGGCTATTATCCAGGTACTGAGAGCCAAAGGTATCTCCTCGATTATTGCTGTGGAGGTCTCTGAGCGGCGGCGAGAACTTGCCCTGGCCCTGGGTGCCCCCGAGGTCCTTAATCCTATTGATGTGGATGCGATTACACAGGTACGCGCCTTGACAAGGAATGTTGGTGCAGATATTGCATTCGAGTGTTCTGGGGTTCAAGCTGGCATCGATACTGCGATATCTGGTCTTCGGGTGCGCGGGACAACGGTCGTCGTTTCCTTGTGGGAACATCGGCCTACTATTGATGCTTTTACCGCTGTGTTCCAGGAGAAGCAGATCACGGGGGCTGCTCTTTATGATGATGGAGACTTTGAGGCTGTGATTGATGCGATTGCTTCCGGTATGCTCGCCTGCTACCCAGTTTATTGTCTTTGCTTCCTAGTTAGGTAGGTTGCCTCTGCTGACCTCTTGCTTCTTTGGTATAGGTAGTATTCAGCCTCGCCCAATGATCACTAGTAAGATCCGAATGGAGGATGTGGATGAGAGGGGCTTCAAAGCTCTCATTGAACAGAGGGACAAGCATGTAAAGATCCTAGTCGACATTTCTGCATGAAGCACCCGGTTAGCTCATGTGTGTCTCTGCAGTGCATTTCAATTTTTGGTTTTGATCATCTGCAATCACCTATTACTTCCTCTACTAACTATTCTTCTGACTACACATCAAGCTTTGTACATGCTAGCCATGCGATATAAAACAGGGGAGCCTAGCCAGATCGGGTAATTAGGGGGAAGTCGGATCTTCTTGTCTGAGATGCAGCAGAGCTGGCTCCAGTCAGGTTAGCCGAGAAGGTGGACAACACCAGTAAATTATCATAATAAGCCGAGCCATTGACGTAATTCTCGTCATTCGTTAGGTATCATCTGGCTTTTTATCTATTCAAGTGGTGATATAATCGCTGATAATACACCCAACATAGTATTTCCCCCATGGCCACAAAATGATATATGAATCTTAAATAGGACATTAGTTAAACTCAGCTCTGAGTAGTAGTAACGGTTCCAAGTTAATTTTAATGTGGTGCTAATATAGTTTGTCAAATTTGAAATTATTGTCTAGATAGAGTGTAGTGAGCTCGAAATTTATTACATCGTAGTTAGCTCATCGACACGGTTATAGGTCCCTTGGCGTGTAGAAAAAGCGTAATAAGGCAGATCAAGCTTGAAGGATACATATAATCTCTACTAAAGAGCACCGTATAGGCGTAATAGTAATAAAATACTAGCATTGGAGGATTATGCTAGCTGACAAATGAATTTTGTTCACGATTTATCCAGGGCTATTCCAAGGTTGGGCTGCCCAGTACCCGCCAAGGACCCACGGGTCCATGAAGGGCAAACCCCACCCAAACCCGCGCTTGGCGGGGTCTAATTGTGAGAGATTGAACTACATACAACATACACACATGTATGTACGTAGTGACGATCTGGGCCGTGAGATCAGATCTCAAATCTGAAATGCAGAAACCAAGCACAAAAAAGGCTTGACCAAGAGCTTCTCTCAAGGAATAATGATCTGGGATCCTTCCCTGCCCTCGCACTGAACTAAATTGTTTATTCTCTATATTATCCAGTATATCCGACATTGCCTTTCCACCCTATTGCTCATCATTCGCCCATTTTTGATCCCTGCACGGTCTAGGCAGTTTGAGTATGCTCCTTCGACAGTGATCATTCCATGATAAACTGGTCAAGATATTATGTGCTGTCTCACTTTGTACGACACGATAATGATCGATTCATGATTACCAGAAAGACTGGTTCTAAATGGGCCATGCTACTACCCAGCCAACAAAAAGAGTAATTTTAAATCAATTGGATTTTATTAGTTTCTTGTCCATTCTATTATCATATGGGACAAACGGTAGCTGGGTGATGTTAAAGTTCAACGTCTCAAGCACTTGCTAACAATGGAATCAACTTGATTCATCTTATCTTCAAACACCTTTCCAAACGCGGTTATCTCAGTGCTTTTCATATTTCGCCGAGAACCAGCCAGAGTATTGTATTCAAAGGCTCCCAATGATTCATCACTAATTTCGCCAACCGCCAAACCAGAGTCAAAGCCCAAAAGCATACTAAGAATCGCCACTGGAGCGCTGTCAGGGTTCTGTACCACACTGTAGATATCGTAGCCTTCATTTGCGACAGTTCCTGTCAAAGCGAGTAAGGCGTCAAAGCCTTCGATGAGATCCCCAAGCCCCGAGAGCGGGCCAAGGAAAGGAAGAATCAAAAACACACCACCAATAATCTCCAGGATTCGTTGTTTCCTTTCTTCAATGGCAACCTGCTCACCGATGTTGATAACATTGTAGATGCGATCAACTAGCTCACTTAGCGCAAAGACTGCGGTAGATAGAGTCTGAACAACATCGTCTATCACGCCGTCAAAGCTTCCGGATACGATGTCAAGCTGGGTAAGAGAGATCGAGAGTTGGAGGTTGGGGATATTCGGCAAAGCCTTTCTCATGATATCCCGAGGGTCAGTGATATTGATTACCTGGGCTGGAATGGGAAAACCCTGCAACCAAGCGCATTTGTCAATCGATTTCGCAGTCTCATCGCATGGAGGCATGCTACCATAGTAAGCCTTTTGTGTGGCGCCCGAGAAATAGCCACCATCGAGTACAACCCAGTCCGGCTCCACGCCAGTGTTTGCAGTAAGATTGCCAAAGAAGCCTTTTGGGTCCAAAAGATCGTAGTAGACGATATGGTTTTGGAATGCCGACGTAATATCCTCATCCGGACATGGTTTCGTTGATAAATTTCTGAGTAGCGTGCTATATGTACATTCGAAATACTGATTGCCCAAGCCATTGGGTTTACCAGAAATATAGCTGTTGTTCATGAAATACTGGAGCTGAGGTTCAACCTGTCCTTTCATGTATTTCGAGTACTCCTTGAAGTCTTCGTCATAGTCGGCTGTATTGGCAATGTTTGTATAGTTGGCCAAAGTAGTCTCCAGCTCCCCATATAGTGCGCCTAGCATATAGAAGACGACACAGTAGGGATCGAACTTGTCCATGTCTGCTTCCAGCGCATCGAGAGAGGAGTAATTGATGCTGAAATCGCAAGGGAAAGTGCCAGAGCACTCCTCACTGTCATCGTCCACATCTCCACATGGATCATCGCCAGGCGTCGTGTCTAAGCATACCGGTGAAGGACAATAGTCTCTGGTACAAGCAAAGCTGCAAAGACCGTTATCATCGGTATCTGGTGCCCACCCGACGATAGAGGTGTTTTGGGCAGGAGCATTGATCAAGGGACCCGTTGCGGTACAAGTACAATTGTAAATGGGGCAATAGCCATAGTTACAGCCAAAGCTGCACAGACCAGCCAATTCACTCTCTCCAGAACCTGCGACACATGTGTCAGGGGTGAACGGGGAGACTGTCGGAATTGTCAATGGAACCGATACAGTTCCGCACGCAGTTGACGGGCAATAGCCATATTCACAGGCGAAAGAACACAGGCCGGCGTAATTGGCGTTTTTGCCTGCAGCTGGATAGCCGACGACGCTTGTAGATTTGGGCAATGTTGGCTGAGGTCCCAGCTTGGTGCACACGCACGCCCCAACGGGACAGTATCCCAAGCTGCAGGCGAATCCACAAAGCCCATTGAAATCCCCCATCCCCCATCCCTCGATACAGACTTGCTTGTCAAGGTTAGGGGAGGCTCCATTGAGCGAGTTTCCCATGGTATAGCCCACCCATGCATTCCAATTTTCGACTCCGCCAACCTTAGCACATCCACTGCTGATATCCTGGCCATCAACTGTGAGCAAGCCACTAGGAGTAGTCACACTCACTATTGCGCCCCCAGAATGACCAGTAAAAGAGACACTTCCATGATAGATACCAACATTGCCACTAGGGGTGTTGGTCCAGGTTGCGCCTAGGTCCACGCCATCCGCAGTCACAGAGATATCTCCAGGCTGAGACAATAGTGCGGAATAGAAGATCTTATCTTGCACCACATCTTTGGGCCAATACTCCAGCTGCAGCTGCGAGACGGTATTGGCAGTCGTGCCACCATCAGGGCACGCACCTGCTTCATTCAGACGATACCATGCCACAACGCCCTCATTTCCTGAACTAGCGTTGCCAAATTTGTAGAGGTCAATCAAGTAGGGCAATAATTGTCTCCAGCCGCTGTGATCAAAACTTTCGACATAGTTGTAAGGGGCATCTCCTGTTTTGAATGCCGTGTACATTGAATCGGCTAGTGGGTTGTGAAAATCAACAGTGGGACCGATGTAGTGACTCTCACCACAGTCATTCCAAGAGATGATCTCGATAAATTCCGGGACTAGGTAGAGCGCTTGCTGCCACCGCGTATACCAGAGATCATCACCACGCCAGAGCCAGTTCTTATCATACCCAGGCAAGTTTGTGAAGAACCACGGCGATATTGGCATCATGTAGGGCTTCTTGCCCAGGTATTGCATGTAAGAAGCGTCAACATAGGTGTTCATATCATTCGGTCCATTTGGCCACGCAGCCCAGCTGAACAGACCATCCGCAACGCCATCTCCCAAAGCCATAGCAGGCTTGGCCCCAACTGACGACCAATCTGGAACAAAGAAGAGCGGCATCATTGATTTGAGATACACCCAGTCATCAGCACTGTCGGGGCCTTCAAATGTTGAGACTAATGGAGTTGTACCGTGGAGGTAATAAGCGTCATTGGCAACGTATTGCTTCAAGAGATCGTGCACGTCGTCTTTATCCCAGGCTCCATTCCCCGCATAGTCGAACGAGAAGAATAGAGAGAATGCGAGGTTTTGAGCCGCGACAAAGGCATTGGGGATGGAAGTGGAGGTGGTGTCTTCTCCAGCTGCGATATTCAAAGCGAATGCATCAATATGAGCGTGCTGCGCGAGCTGCATCTCATTTTCCCAGTCTGAAACTGCATATCCGGCCGTATTTGAGACCATGAAATGAGCGAATACAGCACGGGAATACACCTGGGGGTAGAACAGGCACGACATAAGAAGCATGTAGCGCCGCCATAGAAATGAGTAAGACATTTTGCGAAAGTATGGTGGAACGAGTCCAAACCAAGTCTAAATTGTAAAAGCCAAAGAAAAGAATGTTTTCAAGAATGATTCTGGCTCGTATAGAAGGAATCAGAGAATAAAAGGAAGGTAACTGACTAAGGGAGAGCAAGATTCAAATGCTATCTTTTCATCAACATATAGATGGCCTTGCAAGGGCAACCGGGACAGCAAACCAAGGGGCCGAATTGGAGAGGTGTAGGAGTGTGTATTGTCAATCTGTAAAACTACTAGCTACTTGTAACCTCTGAAACGCCAACTCTCACCGACTTGCTTACATCCTACCCGCCTGCATAAAGGAGAGGATAGACGTGGGCGTAGGCGCGCAGTAGTGGGAGGTCATGTCCATGTCCCCCACTACACTATGTAGTTTCTTTGTGCTTTAGCTCTCAGTATCAATCCCTTGGGCTTGGCTGTATTCAAAGAATGAAATCTTCCGTATATGTGTGCAACATATGTCCGGATTCAAGAAAGTCCTCGTTGATATTGTCTCTCTCATGCGTCATTTGTTTTCGAACCTCAACCGCCTGTGCAAATGGCATTGAATTATCCTTTCCTGCATTTTCAATTGACTGTGATGTGTCGACCCAGCTCGGGTCCTGGGGGGGCACATTTCGAGTTGAGCAGATTCGATAATGCGGGTCTACCAGCCACAAAGTCGCAAATCGAAGGTAGCCTGGCTGGGATGGGTCTGCGAGACAGAAAGGTTCCGACTTGGACCGCACTGGACCTGGCCAAGCAAGCAATTGTCCATTCGTTGAAATCGGGATAGATCCCATGCTCTGTATAGCCTTTGGGAACTCGGCATCATCTTCATCTTCCCATTCGGGAACATCAAAAAGTCTATCCATTGCACAAAACTCCGCGCTATTAAAGTCATAGCTATCTATCCTTGTCTCCTGTTCGAATGAAATCTTTGCATCTTTGATGTTGTGCATATCGAAGTAGCATATGGCTGTAGAGACGATATGCTCATTGAGGATACCTGCAACGTTGTGATGAGGATCGCCATCATACTGGGACTTTTCGGGAGTCAATTCAATAGTTGACACTCGAACAATGATCTGCAGACCCTTAAATTGATCTTGGAGAGATACAGAATAATACTGGTGGTCTGGATCGGGAGCTTTGGGAGGGTCATCAGGGTCCCTGCATTTGGGCATGATCGCACGTCCTGTATTCTCACCCATCTTCCATTCATCGTATGTGAAGGAGATCCCCGGCTCAACTCCTCTCACGGAATATAGCCGACGCCATTTGGAGAGGACCAGTTCTTCCAGTTCTTGGGAAGAATTCCATTGCCATGGCTCCATACTAGCGACAAGGTCATGGTACCCACTGTCAGGCCATATGCGGTATCGCCTCTCGGGATCAGGGAGACTAAGATATTCTCTAACTCGCGATCGAAGATCAGGCCATTCTTCATCTTTGATGGGTAGTGTCCGTCCCTCCCTTGCGTTGTTCATGTAATACCACAACTTAGGATACCAATCCGAACTTTCCACTTGGAAGTCATAAGTCCTGATTCGAATTGGTGTCCGACCTTGGTCCCCAAAGATGAGCATTTCATTCCATTGTTGAACGGCGGTCAGGATCAGCCCTTCGATCGCTTTGTATATGCCCCTTTCCTTTGGATGCACACCATTGATATAGGAAGTAATTTTAGCTCCTCCTTGCTCATTAAAAGTAACCTCACAGGGAAGACATTGAAAGGCATTCGACCAGTACCTGTGCGTTCTACTACCCCGGCCATCCCTTCTGTCTCTTTTCCTTCTCTCTTCCGAATGCATCTCTTCTATTCTGTCGGATGGTTTCTCGGAAATCGGAGCAATTTGAGACTGTGATGGTCTCCAGGACTCGGGGTTCTCCATATCAACTTTGCCCCCGTCGGTAAGGACTCGAGTGTGCCCATAAACGAGAGGATACATGAAGGGGTCAACCACATGTCGAACCGGACTCTCAGAATCACTCCCAGTAGTACCATCCGAGGCTGATATCGCTTCCGAAAAAAGCGGCGACATGGATTCGCGAAGCTCTTTGAGAAGATCGTCAGGAACTTGAGATTTGATGACTCGCGCGCCCGCATCAAATACAGTAACATAGCCCGTGCGTTTGAAATCAGACGCTTTGTCTCGCAACTCCTTTACACACCACTTCCATGAGGGTTCATCGAGATCGAAGACAGAATCGGCGTGCTGATGCCACTCTTCCAGTATCTGCGGGTCCTCGCACTTATTTTCCCAGCCTGGCTGTTCTGTGACATACGACATAAACTGCAGCATGGAAAGCTCTCGCAGAAATAACTGGGGAATTTGTCTCCAATCGGCAATTCCATGCGCAAAGCGATTGTCTTTTGACTGCTCATAGCACAGGTGTACACCATTGAACCCAGGGACTCGCAAAGGACCGGTGCCGCTGTTGTCCAACTTGATAGGTGAATTGTCTAGTTTTATCCTTTGCAAGTAGCAGCAAGATGAAGAGAAGGGGATTTGGGTCGGTCTAGCGCGACCAAGTAGTCGGGGATGAAAGTGGAGTCGTTGGAGGATGGTAGCCATTGAGAAAGGGTGAGAACTGTTAATTTGAGGATGTTGCCATGAGAGGTGAGAAGCGGCAATAATATGAGAGAGACAGAGTTATAAGATTCCAAGTCTAAAGGGGGCCTTTAACTAGAATCGAGTGACTGGAGCTAAGATAGTGGTAATTTTGATACAGGGCGTGTACAGGGTCCTCGGGATTTCAGGAAGTCTAGCCGGGTCTTAGCGTGGGAGCTAAGCTTATCTTGGCTTATCTTGGCTTATCTTGGCTTGGATTGTCTTGGCTTGGCTTGTCTTGGCTGCTTTAGCTCGGATTGCAAGCCCTGGAGATACACCATTGTTAGCTTCACGGACCACACACGGAGTTCCGCGCGAAATTGATCACAATCATTGCTAGTGGCGTCGAGGGAAATGAACTCGGAAATTGCCCGACAAAAAGTACATCGTCAGATCCATGTTTGAGCCTTCCATATCTTCCCCTATGAAAAGTGCTGGATGGAATACTTCACCTTAACTTGCAATTCCACCAAGCGACATCCAGAGCTACTATAAACCATGCAATCAACTTCAATCCTTGTTTTCACCTTTCTCCTTACTATAGGGGGGCTTTTTTCCTCCTCGGTATCCGCCTCTTGCTTCCCCAACGCCCAGAATGAAACCATTGGGTTCTTTAGTAAAGCACCCCTGGCCTATGGATACACTCATTTATCGCCATCTGAATGTGCCAATGAATGTAACAGCATGAGCACCTGCCAAGCATGGCTTTTTATCGTCAATGCGAAAGAATGCCAGTTCTATCGTTCAGCTCCTGTGGCGCAGGCCAAGAGTGCAGGTTTCATCATGGGATCCTGTGATACAAATGGCACTCCACTGGCTGAATCGATGTCAAAAGTGCCTCTACCATCCTCATCCTCCTCTGTGGTACCTGGTTTACAGACTGATTTGTCGTCCCCGTCTAACGTACGTCCTTCCTGTCTGTTAACACGAGTTGATCTTCGAGGATTTATTCCTAATGGACAATACAGATTCCTGGACATACAACCTATCTAAACCAGCACAAGCGTGGTCATTATCATCATCACCATCATCATCATCGACAAGACTAGTATATCTAGGGTGCTCACGGGAAGGTGTTCGTTTCATGGCTTGATGGTCATGATGCCTGATTTCAATGCCTCAACGTAATCGGTAAGGAAGTCAAGTGAGCTGGCCACTTAACTAAACCTGTCAAATTCAAATGTATATCTCAACCAAAACTCCATTAATTACACTAAAATCACCATCTATCTAGATATATATCTTTTCTATAACCCTGTTTTTTGCGTAACCCATATGTTGGTAATGCTCTTATTCGTGCTTGTAAAGGCGGAGAAGGCCGAGGCACCTCGCTAGGTATGGACTACCTTTGCTCCGAATAAACATGTCCCCTAATATTAGAGGGGATATAGAGAATAGGCCAAACCAAGCAACGATACGTGTAAGTATTCGGAGATTTACAGGGCGATGTTAGGAGAGACCAGGGTTTGAAGAAGATATTGACTATGGCACCAACCACTGGGACGGGGATCGTGATTTTGTTAGGAGGTGATGACGATAGATCTAGTGCGACTACTAATACGAAGCAGAAGCAGTGGACTGGAAATATCAAGTGCGTTGCAGAAGGAAAGAAACTATCTATGAAGCATCTACTATATATGCTAGAAGCAAACAATGAAAATCACCTGACTTTCAAACAGCAGGACTAGTGTCAGCTTCAAGTACATAATGGCTAAGTCCGGCCGACGTGAGCCGTAGGCAAGCGCATTTATCCCCGGATGAAAACCTTGGTAAACCCCATAAGCGATGATGCAGGTGATACTGGATCCAAGGCTGACAGCCCTTAGCCTGTAGATTCCAAGGTGGCCTACGAAGAGCAGCCTAGTGAAGGGAAGCGAATATTGCAGATAGGAGACAAGAACCAAATGTATAGATGATTTGAGCAATATTGTCATTTCTCCTGCCAAAGACAAAATAAGGAGCTCCCTATCTGTCTCCCATTGTGGGTCGATGAGAAGCGGAGTATTTTTAAGAGCCATACAATAACTAGCCAAAATAACCAAAAGACCATTACTACCAGCAAGGCTGTATCATCTTGCAGAGCCCAGGCCTATGTATACTTCAAAAGATGTTGTAACAACAACTCGTCATTGGGGTCGGAGTCGGAATCGGAGTTGGGCATAAGGATGAAGTGAGCCGGGCTAGCTTCGAAGGTTACTGCTCAAATATTAAGCGGCCTGCTGATAGCAGTCCGCTGATCGACCTGTGAGGATGGTCTTAAGAGGTCAAGCAATGATGATCCCAAAGCACAAAAGCTTGTTCTAAACCACGCATGCTGACATCTAGCATGATAAGCTTGACTACTGGCATGAGTCGGAACAGGCGGCGGCTGGCGTTAGATATGTGTGTTTTCTCTCGTATTTCATTTCCTTCTCTACATCCCGAATTCTCATATTTCTCTGAACTCGCGCACTGGAGTGCCCCTCATGGATCAGCATAACACCCTTACTCTTGTTGACAATGTAGATCCTCAACTAGCCCCGCATGATCCAGAAAATTGCCGAGCCGTCCCCATCAGCTCTGAACACCTTCAAGAGCAGCAGGATAAAACTGGTAATTACGCACAGAGTCTTCAGCTATATTTGATCTGTATATCCCTCTGCCTATGTGTGTTTCTTATTGAATTGGTTATGTCCGTAGCATTGCCAGCTAGCTTTACCATACTCGTGACCCTACTAAACCTCGTTAAGACTGGTGTTTAGGATGCAACCATTCTGACAACAGCCATCCCAAGCACTACTAATTAATAAGTTCGGTTTGGTAGAGGATGTTGGTTGGTATGATGCCGCCTTCCAGCTCACATCCTACATGTCACAGCTCTCCCAAGGAAAACTCTTTGACAACTATTCAATTAAATGGGTGTTTTTCTTCACCATCGTGATATTTTGAGGTAGAAATTATTCTCATATCGGGACTTGTTTCAAGCTCTCTGGTATTCATCATCGGGCGTGCAATCACTGGACTCGGCTTTTCTGGCATCGGTCAGGGATGGATGGTGTAAGTGCGGTCTGTGGTCCCCGGGATGAATGACCTGCGAATAAATGTCTTTGGTATTAGTGTCGCGTTTTCTATAAAGTCGTTGCCATATCGGTGCCCCTATAAAGTGTGAAAGCTACCTTGGCTTTATCAGCGCCAGAAAGTACACTGCCATGGCCGCCGCGACTATTATTAGTGGTGCTGCTTTATCGACCTTTCAACTGCCGGCGCGGCGGCAGCAATGATTCTAATGCCCAAGCTGCCTAATATGGCATTATGCAACAACAACAACAACAACAACAACAACAACAACAACAACAACAACAACAACAACAACAAGTCACAGATCTCGAGCGATTGCGAGAGCTGAATGTCTTGGGGTGTTGTTTCTTCGCCCCGGCTGTACTTTGTCTCTTGCTTGCCTTATAATGAGGTGGATCAACTTACGGCTGGAGTAATGCTTGTATCATTGTCCTCATTATACTCGCACCCCTAGATTTCGTGATGCTTTTTTTACCCTGCACATCAAACAAGTGATATGCTGTCACCGCGCATAATCAAGAAACGAGCGATTCTCGCCGGGGCCGTGTTTAGCCTGTCACTATCGGCATGTCCGACGATCTTCAATACTGTGTAAGAGCATCCAGTGGCTATTTTTGTATGCTAACTGATAAAAATATGTAATGAGTACGGAGTACGGAGTACATATGGATGACATAGACATGTCTGATGGTCTGCCTGAGTTCCACAGATGCGGTGAGCACTTGGTTTTAGTCAGCACGAAACAAGCCACGTGATTCTACTGACTAATAATATTAGTCATTCTGGTACCGGTGGACCCGTGGATCCGTGGACCTTGGTAGCCCTGGCTGAAAGTGGTGTAACCCAAAGAACCAAGGACCAAGAACTATAGCCCATCGCTGTTATAAAAATAATTCAATATATCAATCACAATATTACAATATTAACCTTGGAGGTAGCAGATGCCATGATCGCACTATAATGCGCACATTGTGACTCAATCTGTGTTAGCTCCGGGTGGCGCAATTTCTTTTCTTTTCTTTTTTTTAGATTTATTTTGTCTGAAACTCCCATTTCCTTTTTGTTTCATTTCTATGTTCCACGAAACGTCCATGCCGCTTTCGATCGGGTCTGATGGAGTTATTCTACATGGATACATTCGTATGGTTACTTCGCAGCCCGCAGTAATACGAACAACGTGGGGTGATTCCAGGGCTACCCTTGGCTGACTTTTGGGGGAAAGATGCCCAGGCATTGCTGGCAGTGGGGGAAAGACAGTGTTTTATTTGACGCCTCCTGGTGTTGTATGGAGTACAACATACGCAGTACTTTATCTCTATTCGATACATTGCCCAGATCTTTAGTCCGGATCCATGATCTATGATTGATTGGGAGATGAGTTTGCGGCACAAGTTCCACATCAATGATGCGAAGTAACCCATCTCAGTATCAAGTATGAATCCCCACTGTTTTTTTGGGGTTCTAATTTTATGGCATTTACTGCAAGGGTTCTCCGTAAAAAAAAAATTAGTCGCCGTGCCACGCATCAGGCAGGAAGATCAGAGAGTTTTTGACCATTCGTTATTTGGCACTAAGGTAGTCAGTTCGCACCTGATTCATCTAATATCGTCATTTTCTGGGAGGGAAAAACGCCTCAGCCGTGAGCTGAGACATGGCACCGCCTATGTCCGATATAATTCACTGGCCTATTCTACTGCATGGATCCATGGGGATCGGGCGGGTTGGAGAATTTTTAGATCCCACTGTTTAGGTACTCCGTATATAGCACCTTTTTTTCACTTGGGTTACGCTTTGACAACCCCTTTTTTAGTTATAATTCCCTTTGTCACGCAATATTCCATTGTCTTCTCTCTCATCCCTATATTTGGAATCGAATATCCGGTACTACAAGTGCTCTTTTGACTTTTCTTTTTTTTTTCTACGGTGGAACCCTGCCTACATTATACGCTCGAAGATTCTTGCCCACCAAAATTCAGTGTCATGAGTACACCACTTACAGAGACGGTTATTATTACCGGTGGAAATGGGTTGTTGGGTTCAGAGATCGCCATTGAGATCGCGAAGAAGCAACCTTTCGTCCATTTATTATTGACGGCAAGGGATATAAGGACCGACAATGTCCGCGAATTGATGGGGAAGATCCGCTTGATCGGCCCTAGATCGATCGAGGTTCTTACTCTTGATCTGACCGATTTAAAATCCGTCGCATCTTTCGCCAAAGCCACCGTCGATCGGGTCCGCTTCAGAGATATTCCACCTGTGACCAGTCTAATTCACTCTGCTGTTGCTACATCTTACATTATTGATGATCTCACATCAGATGGCTACGACCCTGTGTATCAGACAAATTGTTTATCTCCATTTTTATTGACTGTTGGACTACTCGAGGCTTTCCGGGCTGGAGATGGTACACCAAAAGGCGGAGCCAAGGTGATCAACATCGGCTGTTCTGCGATATCTTCCGGAAGATTGGATTATTTCGATCACGACCATGGAAGAAACGGAAGGCAACCGGGCACCGCGCTGAGCGCAAAGGAAGAGAATATTCGTTTTGGGAGCAGCAAGTTAATGGCGAGTATCGCATTATATGCATTGAGGCGGAGCTTGATCTGGGTAAGTTAACAATTCGGAGTCGTTTCCCGATCTCCAATTTCCAATTTCCGATTACTAATAAAATCTAATTATAGACGGGGAATATCTCGCTTGATATATTCACCTTAGATCCAGGAGGCATGACTGGCCAGAGCACTCTTCGGACCGGTGCGCCTATGTCGGTTAAAGTCGCACACCAGACTCGGTCCGGGCTTCGGCCATTCCTACGCATGGTATCCCGAAGCTCCATGAATAAGGCAAGTGTTCCAGCCAAGGCGATCGCCAGAGTTGCATTCCACATCGACACGGTGGAGAACTGGCAAAAGGAACGCTACTTTATTCTCGACAGCGATTACGAGGCCGCATCCGTCTTGCCGAGCTTGCGTGATGGGGAAAAAGTGAACAAACTATTAATGCAGATGATGCAAATGATTGAAGTGGAAACAAAGGAGATGGATTCTCCTGCTCCTCTTCAACCTCGTTTGGACATGATCTCGCCTCCTACACTTTCACTATGAAGGGAAGAAGGGACAAATATAGACATTTTAGTATTGAGGGGATATTTTTGTATTTTTGTATGTAGAATTAGCGAAGCCCATTGGCTACATCAATTTAATCTGTGTATTCCGAGCCTAAACAATGTTATAAAGTATTATAAAGTATTATAAAGTACCTATAATCTCGTCTATAAGAAACCAGGCACTAATGGTTGCAAGCGGATGGCCGGATTTGGTCAAGACCACAACAGTGTAAGATCTTGGATCAAGTCTTCTAAGGTTCTTTCGCTTCTTTGGCTTTCTTTTTTATTACTTCAATCTTTTCATAAGACTTTCATTCCTTCCATTCGACATTTGCTCCTTTTACATCTAACCTTTTTAAAATTGGGGTTGTCACTAGGAGTCTCCGGCCGCTACATCAGTTCTTGGCCCGACATAAGCGCCACGACGGCCTGTGACAGCGCCCGCAGTGATGAACCGACACGTTCTCGAAAAGGGCCACTCCGCCTATCCCAGGGGTTCTGCATTTTCAATTTCACCGAACAGGTAAGCCGACCATCTAGTCCGAGTTAAGCTCGCTTCTCATTTTCCGAGCTCGAAGCTCGGAGCTCTGTCGTCATGCCAGATCATGAAGCTTGAAATCGAGACTGACTAGTATGTCTTCGCCCCCAGGTTTCAGCCTCGCTCGCAACCTGCCCTTCGGAGACGCCGGCAGCTCTTCCAGCGCCTCTTCCTCCTTGGCGGTGTGTCGCTAGTGCTGTTCCTCTTGATCTTCCCGTCCTGGCGCGCCGCCATCCTTCCCACCATCTCGCTCGGCCTTCTCTCTTACCCCGGAGATCTACACCTACAAACGGTCCGTTACTATGATTTATCTGAAGTGCAAGGGACGGAGAAGGGCTGGGAACGCGGAGAGCGTGTCCTGATGTGTACCCCGCTCCGTGATGCCTCGTCGCACCTCCCGATGTTTTTCTCGCACCTTCGAAACCTCACATACCCGCACCACCTGATTGATCTGGCATTCCTGGTATCCGATTCTCAGGACGATACCCTAGGCATGCTGTCGCGCATGTTGGAGGATACACAAAATGACCCGGACCCGAAAATGCCCTTTGGGGAGATCTCCGTGATCCAGAAGGATTTCGGGCAGAAAGTCCAACAGGACGTGGAAAGTCGACATGGATTCGAGGCGCAGGCCAGCCGACGCAAGCTGATGGCGCAGGCTAGGAATTGGTTGCTGAGCGCAACGCTTCGCCCAACCCACAGCTGGGTCTACTGGAGAGATGCGGACGTGGAGACTGCTCCGTTCACAATCATTGAGGATCTAATGCGGCACAACAAGGATGTTACAGTTCCAAGTGAGTGCTGGCTATTGCCCGAGTATTCGGGTATATACTGACCGGCTTTGTCTGCAGATGTTTGGCGCCCGCTTCCAGATTGGCTTGGCGGAGAGCAGCCTTACGATCTGAACTCCTGGCAAGAATCTGAGACTGCATTGGCACTCGCAGATACCTTAGATGAGGATGCTGTCATTGTGGAAGGATATGCCGAGTACGCTACATGGAGGCCTCACCTTGCCTACCTCCGCGATCCCTACGGCGATCCAGACATGGAGATGGAGCTGGACGGGATCGGAGGTGTCAGTATCCTAGCCAAGGCCCGGGTATTCCGTGCTGGTGTGCACTTCCCAGCCTTCAGTTTCGAGAAACATGCCGAAACGGAAGGGTTTGGCAAGGTATGATAATGATCATCGAGGCGGTGGTTACAATTGCTAATGTTTCCTAGATGGCTAAACGGATGAAGTTCTCTGTGATTGGACTACCACACTACACCATTTGGCATCTATACGAGCCCAGTGTTGACGACCTCCGGCATATGGAAGAAATGGAGGTGGAGCGACTGGCTCGCGAAAAAGAAGAGCAAGAGCGAGCTGAGCAAAAGGACAGCACCCAGTCCAAGCCCCTAGGTACCGACCAAACTGTGGACGGTGAAGAAGTGCCAGACTCGGCTGAAGCACCAGCTGGCCAGCCCATTAAAGATACCGTGGATTCTACTCAAGGCCACTTGCAAGTTCAAGCTGAGGCAGTCGACCAAGCCTAGAAAGCCGAAGCAATTGACTATAATCCTCGACTAGCTTTACCTCACCGCTTCTTGCATATAAGCGGCCGCTTATTTGATCCAGCCGGCTGGATTACGCATTGCATTCTCACATGCAACTTTACTGTCTCATCTCCCTGTCTGGGAAGACTATCTGCTTATGTCCAGGGCCTGCGGGTGTAGGAGCTTTGCTTTTCATTCTTGTTTCGTTCTTGCATATGTTCTTTTTATATTTTGGGGCTTATTTCTCTTTTTTTTTACGAAGTCACAGCGAGGTATAACGGTTGGCGTGTCATGGAGAGCCATAATTTGGCCATTCAAAAACAAAACATAATGATTTTGATTTCAATGTTTTCTATACAAGAGTAATCGGCTGTTTACGCGTCCTCTTGTCCTCAATGGCGTAGTTCTAATCTGACCTATTTAGCGTAAGATGATATATGACGTTATATTTAAGATTCTTCTACAACGTCCCTTACATGCTCTCTTAGATATCTTTAGATCGCTATTTTCGGTATGTTTCATCTCCTTGTTGGTGTTGCAGCTGGAAGTACAGAAAGAATTAGCCGCAAAATGCAGAATACATGCAGTAAAAAGAGATGTAACAGGTGCAAAATGACTTCTCCATGCATACAATGTAATATGTGACTTTTAAATCGGCCCAATAATGTAACTGTAACATAAAGACCCTCCAACACCCTCCGAGGCTACCATATACATCGGATGAAGCCGAACACACCTCTTAGGCGGTGGTCCGTGTGTCTCCACTTCGCGTCAACGCGTCCGAACTCGATGCTTCATTTCCGCCGACTCTCACTTTGCCTCGATTCCATACTCTATACATATTGCAAACTGCAATGTCTACTCAAGACTCGCGCAGTATTCTTTTCACACATACCCGACCTCAGGAAGGGTTCCGCTTACTGGAACTCACCCCAGAGCTGGAAAAACTACTGACATCGAAAGATGCACCTGTGTAAGTCGACGCAATAAACAGGGATGCAAGCTGACCAAAAGCATCCCACACGCTGCTATATTCCAAATAAACCCTTCCCATCCCTAATTGGCAGCCCTCGACTAACTCGCGACGCGCACCAGACTCGAACTCAAATCGCCCTCGACAGCCCTCGCACAAGCAGTAATCGACCCCACCGCCCACGACTATGTCAACCTATGCACACCAACACAAACATACCGCATCCGCCAGGTCCAATCATCAAACTCCCTACACATCCTCCGCCCAAGCCGCGGCGAAATCTCCCAAGCAGATATCAAAGTTGTCGAAGAAGAAGCCGGCGCATTGAACCTTCCAGATGAAGCTGTAACGGCCATTGCAAAGTGTTCCTCGACGTTGGAACTGCATATCCCACCGGGGGGGTTCTCAGCTGTCCCATTCCTGGAAAAAAGTCTGCGGCTTTACGACCGGCGCAGCGACGACGACGGGGACATAGCGATGGGCGGTTCTGCTGAGCGCACGAGCCCACTTGGGTCTAATGAGATGCGCACAGCCAGGGAGAATGTGTGTCAGGATATCCCTGTGTCAACGGCGGAGTGTGAGCAGGGATGGATGGAGCTTTGTGCGTTTGTAGATGGGGCTGAAGAGGTGGCGTGTTGGCGGCCCTCGGCGCGGTCTCGTTTGGCTGTTTGGAAGCGGTTGGTCGAGGGTGCTGTTTTGCAGGGCATTGATCTTGAGAAGCAGTTTCTCGTTGGGGACTTGTGGAAGTCTGTTCTGGATGATGATGAGGAGGTGGAGCCGCCGTTTCCACGTGCATTGCTGGAGGCTGTTGTGAGGCGCATCTGCATTACGGATGAACGGCCGCCTTTGTCGGATGATATTAAATGTGAGTCAAAAATAAAGGGTGAGATGTGATTGCAGGTGCCGAACTTACTAATGATATTGTGTTCTTCTTTAGGGGCGAGCTTTGACAAGGTTAAGTGTACACAATGGGTTGGCGAGACATACTTGGCTGCCATTGCTCCGACTACGTTGTCTGCTATTGGAAGAAGTGAATTCCTGCGCGCGTGGAAGGACTCTCTTCCTGAGTCATGGAGAGGAGAGGCAGCGCTGTCAAAACTACCGGTAACTTGACATTTCCCCCATTATCTACGGCGCAATAGCTGATTTTGACTACAGAGTGGCTGTTACAACAGTCCTGAGCCTACGACTATCTGCTTTGTTGAACCATCGCAACGGCAGCCAACCAACAAAACTGCCTCTGCGCCAGCCACAACCGCGAAGGCTAAGAATACCAGGAATTGGCACGAACTGCTTAAAGGCCGCCGTTGATTGCGAAAAAGAATTAACACATTTGCTGCGTAAAATGCCATGGCATCTAATCTATGATGCGCGCGTATCTACAATCGTCACGAGCATATCTGCCGCCCAAACTCGCCTCGATCCTGCACTTCCGGGAAAGAGTGAGAAGAATCACGAGCAAACAAAGAAACAAACCTCGAAATGACGCTCCGACGGATAAATGATTAGCACCAAGTGTACTTCTCATTCAACCACCACTCCACATCCTTGCCCAGTCCTTGCTCCTCGCCGGTCCACCGCAAACTGGCGATGCTCTCCTTTTCACGGTGCACGAGCTCAGCTTTCGGGTCCATCAAAGCCACAGCCTTCTGCAAAAGGGGAGTAGGGTTCCAAAATTCAACCTTGTTCATGTTCCACTCGTGCGCCTCTTGCTGTGCTCGCCGGAGGATAGCAGCCATTGCCTCGACAGTGGCCTGTTCCTCTGCCGGAGACGTGGGGTCATCATACACCCACCGAAGAATGTAGAGGACATTGTCCTCGGGTGTCTCGCCGAAATTTCGGTTCCAAGCACAGTATACGCGAGCCTGGTCATCACCGGCGCCCTTGACTACAGGCGGGGAGCGTGCGGGAAGCAGGTTCTCAACGTAAAACTCCTCTCGAGCCCAATGCCAGACAAAATGATCAAAGTTAGGCAAAATGGCAATCTTAGCTCCACTCGTCTTCTGCGACGCCAGACGCATCTGCTCGCGCAGCTTGGCAAGCACAGTCTCGCTGCACAAACACTTCTGAACATCCTCGGCAAATAGATCCCTCGTGACAGCCTTCTCCAGCCCACCCGTAGTAGCCGGTAAAGACATATGGGAAGATGAGAACGGCCGCCACCCAAACTGGGCGTAGAACTTCTTCCCGATATCTGAAAAAAGCACTGTAAACAGGGACTTCTGCCTTGACTCTTTTTCCATCTCCCACGTCTCGAGTTTAATGCTCAACTCCTCTAGCATCCGCTTTGCGTACCCCTTACCGCGGAAATCAGGCCGGGAGTAGACACTCCCCACGCCGTGCGTGGAAACCTTCTCCACCTGCCCGTCGTGTGCGAGCAGCGCTGTCTTTCGGTAAGACTCGCACGAGCTGAGGATTGTGCGCTCGTCCTCGGGCTCGTTGCGGTCCACTAGGATCCAGCAGGTTAGGCCGTCGCGCGTCAGCCGTTGCTGGAGGAGATGGTTCTCGCGTTCTATGTATGTTTGCACATCTAGTGGGCCTTTCCAGGCGACGCTGTTCAGCTTGATTGAGGCAATGCGCTCTGAGGCTGTAGCTGGGACTAGGATCAGATCTGGAGATTCCCCTGCGGGGAGGGTGGGGATCTCTGCAGCAATCATGTTGAGTTGAGCACAGGTGAAGTATGGGTTTGTCGATGTTGAGAATGTGGCAGAAAGGGGGAAGACCAAAATGTCGGTACAAAGATATAATAGAAAAGAGAAATCCGGGGTTATAAGGTCCAAATTTAAAGATGTTCCGAAGATCAAAAAAGAAATCCGAACAAAAGAAGATACCCGTGGACCGACGGGGCCCCGATGCCATAATATACTGGTCATTTCTTAACTTTCCATTCCTATTTGGGCAAGATAATGACCACAAATGGGTCACACGAACATCCATAGATAGTATGTTCTCCCGATCTAATTCACTACAATTGGACCAACCACACTCAATCCATGCCTCCTATCCCCCTCACCTACATGCATTCCACATCACGATCAGGGCCGGATCTGCCTGCCCTATACGTAGAAAGTGAAAAAAAAGGGGTATACCCTGTTTCTCTTTGTCACTAGCCCGAAGCAAAGCGATGGCAAGCGATAGAGGTTGCATTACGTTAGTCCTTATAGGCCCTTCCAAAGTTGACGTAAGAGCCGGTCTTTTGGCTTTCGCGGAGGGTTTTAACGGGTCATGTGAGCCTCGACGATTATGTCATTGTTTTTTTGACACGCGGAGTTGTGTTGATCTTCATTTTATATCAATGCTCCGATGTTTAAGAGGAAGTATACTGTATGTAATGAAGCTTTTATTATTGTGGGGGAACTACGCCGACCATATTTATACATGTTATTCTTACATTAGTAGATTAGTAGATCTTTGGAATTATATACCTACTAGTAGACTTATATACTACCATTTCCCCGAACTTAGCAGTTATTAATTCTACCAACATTCGAATTTGGACCTCATAGAAGGTTGAATATGTTTAAATATAGGCGATGCCCACACGGCTATAGTTGACTGGTAACGGAATTATAGATAAGTAGTTCAAAAACCCCATTGAATGGTGAGTAGTATATGCCACTTAGTATAGGGCTGATTGAATTCCTTTTTCAGTGAACCCCACTAGTTCTTGTGGTACAGATTGTACGGTGGATGATTCAGATAGTTACAGTCAAATGTCTCTGCTCCTTTCCTCTCGTTAATAATGTAGGCTCAGTCTCACTCACCTTCAACCCGCAGCTCCCTTTCTCTCTCTTGACTTTCAACACACAAGTAGATAGCGGTTTCTCGGGGATAGACAAAACACAAAATCATAGCTCCCTATAGTTCCCTTTCAACAGCGTCCATTGATCTAAACTGGATATCTGACTAGCACACTTACGTAGCCACCCCACCCAACACTAAAACCCTGCGCGAGGGCGTAGCGGCTTATTTTCGTCAGGCAGATCTAGGACATTAAACAGAGGCGCAACAAGCATAAATGAAAAAAAGAGTAGTTGAAATATAAAACAAATGACATGACAGACATTATGGCATAAAAGACCGTCGTTTCGAACGGAATCATTTTCACTGAGTTCATTAGCATTAGGAGAAAAACGCTAAAACCAGAAGACAACGTGACGACATTACGGATTAGTTACTAATATAGTTAAGTTGACTAGAATGGAGAATCATGTAGTTGATTTCAACAAAGGAGACGAATGAAACACAACGGAGATATGGTGATGGTATGAGAGAAAAGAAAAGGAGGCCGGACGGCAGCAAAAAGGATCAGGTGATATGCAAAACGAAGTAAATGGAAAGCTATAAAAAAAGGCGGGGGGGAAATAAGAAAAGAAGGATAAAGAAGGAGCGTCATGAAAGTGAGAATGGGAAAAAGAGGAGGGAGAGAAGAATAAGCACTTGGGAATGAAACCAAAAGGAAAAGATATGAACCTGATCTATGTAAATAAATGCCATGTGAGTCCCAAACGTCGTCCGCTTCCCATTTTATGTAATTGCGCCACTTCTTGTGGACGGCAATTCCAGAATTTCCTTCGTCCATCATGTATGTTCGATCATTGGTCACGCTAAATCAAGAATGAGACAGAATTTGGGGGTGGTCAGAAGGGGGAAGATAAGGAAGAGAAAGAAAAAAAAGCAGAGAACATGAATTCCCCCCGAAACCTGAAAAGGATCGGAGAGTTTCAGAGGAGGTCATGGTGGCTGCTCTGAGTCCACCGGTTCGTTAAATTTCTGTCGTGCTTCTTCTACCCACAACTCCAACCGAAGCTCGCCGGCTTCGACACGTCGTACAGGTACTGTTTTGGCACGACCATTCGAGACCTTGGGGGGCATTTGCTGGGGCTCGCCATTCCGCAGTTTAGAGACGGAATATGGTGCGGTGCACGATCGTAGGTGCACTTTGCCCGGTTCCGCCACAATCCAAGTTTGTTCTTCCTTGGTGGTCCCCGCCGGTGGTAAAGCATCTTCCCGCACTTCAATGCAGACGGTGAAACTGAACTCGTCATCGCGGGGAAGTGGGGTCAATCGGGCACAGGCCGAGGCGAGTCTTGCTAGACATGCCCGGAATTGTGCCTCGAGGTCGACCGAGGTTGGTGCGGGACCCCGGTCTGATACAGGGGCACCTGTATTCGATGAATCTTCATTTCTGTCTTCAAATGTAGTATTCACCTCTCCCGCAGGGACGCGCGGAAAGCCCGACAGATCAAAGGCATATCGTTCGAGGGGCTGATTTGTGCGAAGAGATGAAATGATGATACTGACTGCGGTGATTGTGCCTTTGAGAATCTCCGTTCCGACGGCGATTGACGCATCGTTGATGTAGTCACAGACTTTTGGGTGACGGGATTGCCGAACAGGATAGTTGTAAGCCCGCACGGGGAGGAATGTTGCTCGTGGATAGACGGAGCGCAGAAATAGGATTTGATGGACGGAAACGGTGAGGAAGTTGGTGAAGGAGACTGCTAACGCCGACTGGTTTGTGGGCAGCGATTTGGTAGTAGGGACCGGGGCGGAGAAAGTGGTCATGGTGGTGGTACTACTGCTCTCTCTGGCAATCGGCATTGCCGTCTAACGATCCGATATCGTTTCCGCGGCGAGGGTGGTCTTGACAAAGTCTCGAAGAATCTGAATGATGTTCCACCCTGAAGCTAATCATCGCTCTGCCTTCTAAGCCATCGGTCAACGTCACATTCGATAAAGTATCAAGTGTTATTATGTTTTAAAACCGGTCAAAGTTTTTTTTTTGCGTTCCCCAAACTCCAGCCAGCGACACGGCGGGTCACGATGATCCGCAGGATAAGATGGCTGGCTATATCAGGGTGAGTAGAGCGACAGAAAGTAGCCACTCAATGAGTCATGGAAGGGAGGTCTATGAGTGGAAGGAAAAACGGTTGGGTGTATAGTGCGTTAAATGAGGGGGGATTGTGTTGTAAAAGAAATCCGCAACGTACACTTGGGTGGACAAAACGACAAATAGAAGCAAACCTCAAAGCATGAGGAATAGAAAAACCATATAATTCCCGAGCGACGTTCCCAAGTGCAAGAGAGTGATCACTTCTTTTTAGATTTACAAACCCTTGGGGAGGGGAATTCAAGGAGGGGTGTTAGAGCGAAGGAAAGGAGGGGAAGTTTTGAGAGACGGTAACCCTCGAGAGGAATGTTTTTCGGGGAAAGGAAGGGTTGAATCAAGTTGGAAAATAACGAGGAAAGGAAGAGGTTATAGAGATGAATCGATGGAATGTGCCTCTCTCTCTCTCTCGCTCATCGAGGGGAAAAGCAGAAGAGAGGCGGACAAGGTGGACGTAAGTTCCAAGTTTGGAAGGGTCACGGTTTATGTCACGTGGGTGCGTCATGCAGAATCCCATTTCAACTTTGATTTACTTCGCTTTGGGCTACTTCTGTTATAACTTTTGATTGGTTATTTCCATATATTACAATGACATCTCTGTGTTTTGATATCTTAGCTAAAATACTGTGTAGCCATTTAGAGTAGCCTACTGAGCAAAATATGTGCTAAAAGTGAAGGAAAAAAAAGCTGAAACTGAAAATGAAAAATACAGTGTACAGTGTATCGTATACAATCTCCAGTATTTATACTTAATACCATATTTGTATGGAGAAAAGAAGGGCACACACTGTCCACTGTGAGGTGCAGGGATATTACTCTATAAGAGGGACAATCATGGCGAGAAACGGGCCAAACGATGGACATAATGTACTTAAGTATATAAAAAGCATCTACCATGGAATCAGACTGAAGAACCAATGGGATATACCTGACCAGAATTTGGTTATATGTGTTCTGGTACCTGACCTAGTAATACTAGAATATTGATTACCAAGGAATTTATATACCATATAACCTATAACACGCAGATGTACTAGTAGTATAACAAAGTTAAAGTATGTTCAATGCTTATATAGTTACGCTTTTCGCATATTCCACATAGTACGTATGTAATATGTACTTTGTACTCTGTACATCGGCATTCATAGGAACTTGCCAAGAGTATCAGAGATGTACCGGGTGCACTATACCTATACTGCATCATACACCTATCCACTCTCTGTAAAGATGCACTACGCACCATGCTTACTCGATGATCTTCTTCCACTGACGGCAGTGGCGGTCATGAGACCAGGGTACACTTTCCCAGAGAGAATATCATTTGTTAATCATCCTCCATGGAGGTCTAATCTCTAGAGGTTCCTGGCATTAGACTATTCCCGAGGATCGTGTGCCCTATCTGAGGATGCTATCGGAAAAGGCATTGGGCTTATATTCTAATTAAGCGTTAAACTCTTGAATACCTGAAGTTTTCTCTCTGATATGCTCTACATATAATATATGTTTCCAATCTCTGCTAGCAAGAAAGTAAGGAATAAAAAGATATAAGATGTGAATATGAAACATCTGTCAATGAATTTCCTTTTTTGAACAACGTCCATTCCATTTAACTTTGATCCTTTACATATGATCGGAGAGATCTCCCGCTCCTAAGACGAATCGGTCATGTCTACTCCGTAATTTTGGAGGCTAAACATTTTCTTTATATTTATTTTTAGTCGGCAATGGAGGGGTCCACTGTGAATCAGCCCAACTAAGTAGTTACTATGTTGTTGGTACATAATTAATGCAACCGAGGATCAGTGAGATATACGAAATGAATTACATCGATCTAACTATAACGTACTCCGTCCAGCTTACCTATCAACGACTTGAAGCATTTTCACATTATGCATTATGCAGGCCGGTACGTCTGAATGTAAATGATCTACAACATGAGGATTCAGCAGGTATACGGTCTCCATCCTTGACAACGTAAGACTTGAATGGCTTGATGTATCTGGTTCAAGATGATATCACTGACCACCGGAGACGTTGTAAGATAACACCCCCATAAATGCCTTTTTCTTGGGGCGTTCTTTTTAATATTTTATTTAAGAAAAATATCTTCAAATCTTTTTCTTCTCCATTTTATAGCTAGAAGTATAAAAAGCAGCAATAATGCCACCAGGATTAGTAGATTTGTAGACATGTCGGGCTTTATCCTCTATGTGTACAACAACTATGGATAAAACGGATTGACTAAACGTACACTTCAGGATGTAAAGAATGTACCCAGAACGGTATACTCTTCGATAACTCAGTGGCATACTTCACAGGAGCTCTAATAACACACGCAAGTAAATTAAAGAAGAAGCTTGGAATAAAACGAACACCGGGGCGATATACGTTATTAGGACCGACCGCCTTCAATCTGCCCCTCCTCCGCGTCTCCTTATCTGTCGACGCGCAAAACAATTAGATTCTCGATATTTCGTGACTGAGACCCATTGGCATCGAGCCCTTACTTCATATCTCTTTCATCTCTTGCTGAACTACTCCCCCAACCAAAAAGACTCAATAATTACACTTCGTTCGCCATGGAGCAAGAACTCCTGTCGCTCCTGGCAGACACCCAGTCGCCGAAGGCCGATACCAGAAAGGCCGCAGAGTCGCAGCTAGGAAACCTTTATGCCCACGATTCCTTCGCAATCTCACTCACAGCAATTGCTTCACATGAGTCGGTTCCAGTCAACCTGCGTCAGTCTGCTCTCTTAGTCTTACGTACCTTCATTGCCGCCGGCTGGTCCCCAATTCTCGACGAATTCAAAGGGCAAATCCTCATCAACGATGCGAAGAAAGCCAACGTTCGCGAGGCGCTGTTGATCCTCGCGACAAATGACATCCCTCAGCGCAAAGTGAAGAATTCTGCCAGTTACGCTGTCAGCAAGATCGCCAGTGCCGACTTCCCGGACGACTGGCCCGAACTGCTCCCTTCACTGCTCCGTATCATCAATGCCTCCACCAGTACAGATGGCCAGATGCATGGTGCACTGAAGGTTCTCTTGGATCTTGTCGATACAGGGTTCAGTGAGGAGCAGTTTTTCAATGTCGCCCGTGATCTCGTTTCGTCCCTTTTCGCCGTGGCTACCGCCGAGTCTAGACGGCCAATGCTGCGTGCTCTGGCTGTTGCAGTCTTCCGTTCCTGTTTTGATACCCTGGAAATGGTTCTAGAACAACACAAGACGGCCATTAAGCAGTTCATGGATGAGGTGCTCAGTGGGTGGTCGCCGTTCTTCGACACCGTCTTGAAGGCACCCCTACCGCAGCCACCCAGCGAGGAAGAGGAGCATAAAGAAGGGGAGATTGCATCACAGTGGAGAGGAATTGTTGGGTTAAAATTGCAAGTCGTCAAGGTATGCGGTGTTTCATTCTGGTTTTGTCGGACTTTCGCTGACATGATTTTTTTTCCTAGACTCTCATGAAAACCCGCATGGTGTTCCCGGCTCTTTTGACTGCACAAAGCCCACTTTTCTTCTCAACAGTCTGGACGGAACTCACCAACGCATTGCCAATCTACCAGAAGTTCTATATTGAGGAGCGGAGGCAAAGTCGTTTGGAGGATGGAGACGGACTTCCCCACTCACTCGACTTCCTTGTTTTGGAGGAGCTTGATATTATCCAGGCCCTCTTGAAGGCACCCCCAGTAAAGGCAGAGCTGCAGCAGCAACTCCAAAATGCAGGTGCGACTGCCAGCACGTCCAGCTGGCTTCCGGAAATTATGAAGCTCGCCAGTTCCTATGCACAGGTTACAACAGAGGATGAGGCCCTATGGGAGATTGATGTGAACCTTTTCCTCTCGGAAGAGACTTCTGTCACGGCCAACTACACCCCTCGAACCTGCAGCGGAGATCTAGCGATCAAGGCTGGTGAATGGCTGAAGATCACAGCTGCCGAGGGTCTCCTGGGCTACATGAATACTCTCTTTGCTGATTCGTCTGTTTCGTAAGTATCCCTCTACATTTCGGCTGTGAAATTATACTGACCATGACGCAAATAGATGGAAATCACAGGAAGCCTCCCTGTACATTCTCAACTGTTTGCTTCGAGACTTTGGCGAAGTGGACCAAGAGATCTCTCCTGAGCTGGCATCCCACTTCATCCAATTTGTGCAATATGCCACCCAACAAGAACAGGAGCTCTTGCGCGCTCGAGGCTACCTTGTGGCTGGCGCTTTGTGCAAGGTCGCCGGCGAGGCATTCCAACAGACCACATCATCCTATTTGGAGGCTACTTTAAAGGCAATCGCCGAAGACCCCGCCGAGGTGGTCCAAGTGGCCTGCATTCGAGTGCTACAAGATCTAATTCCAGCTTTGCCGACGGGCTTGGCCCGCCCCTTCCAGCCTGCAGTGATTGTGGCCATTTCGGAATTCATCTCTGCACACGACCTTCGTGAACAGACTGACTCTGACGATCTCAAGGTTACACTGGCGGAAACCCTCCGGGACACTATTATGGCCGATTCTAGTGTGGTTCTGTCTTCTACTGCCATTGACGTGCTGTTCAACATTGCTAGTAGCGGAGCCGATAACTTCCAATTGACCTTGACTGTCACTGAGGCGTTTGAAGATATTGTGGACCAAATTACCGACAATGGCCCCGATTCTTACATGCGTCTGTGCGAGAAGGTGCTTCCATCCTTGATGGGCGCAATTGATGTGGGCAACCTGACGGAAGAGAATGCTTTGACAAACTTCGCAGCGGATCTTCTTCGCGCCCTGGCCGAGCGGAGTCCCGAGCCGATGCCCGCTGGTTTCGTAGATACGGTGATGCCCAAGTTGAACCGCCTGCTGCTGGACTCTGATGAGGCCGAATTGATCCGTCCCGCCACAGAGGCCGTACGACACATCCTCTCTCACGACTTTGCGCAGTTCATTGTCTGGCATGATCCTCAATCTGGAAAGGAAGCACTTGAAGTAGTGTTGATCATAATTGACCGCCTTCTGGGCCCGGCAGTGGATGACAACGCAGCCACAGAGGTCGGCCAGCTAGCAGCAGAGTTAGTCGAACGGGCCGGCTCCGAGCGCCTCGGTCCCTATCTGCCGCAGCTCCTGCAAGCCGTGGCGCAGCGACTGGCGACCGCACAGCAAGCGCAATTCATCCAAAGTCTCATCCTCGTCTTCGCGCGACTCACTCTGATCAGCGCACGCGAGGTAGTCGACTTCCTGGCCCAGGTGAATCTGGGTGGCCAGACCGGACTCACCGTGGTCCTAAGCAAGTGGCTTGAGAACTCTGTCAACTTTGCCGGCTACGATGAGATCAAACAGAACATTCTCGCCCTGGCACGACTATACGAGCTCGCCGACCCACGTGTGGCCGAAGTGCCCGTCAAAGGCGACCTCATCATCCAGGATACCGGCCGAATCAAGACCCGCTCACAGGCGCGCAAAAACCCAGACCAATTCACCACAGTGCCCGCACCACTGAAGATCATCAAGGTTTTAGTCGAAGAGCTGGGCGCAGCATCCGGAAACAAGGAAATCGACGCCGCCACCGCGGCAGCCCTGGACGAAGCTGACAGTGACGACGGTGACGACGACTGGGAAGATCTCCCTAGCCAGGTCCTGGACCTCGGTATCGGAGCCACGAAACAAGGGCTGATGAGCTTCGGCGAGGGTGGCTCCGAAAGTGTCTTCGGTGTGCGTCGCCGCGACGATGAAACGCAGGGCTTCCTGGCGGATTTCTTCCGACAGGCCTCCACGCAGCCTGGTTTCCAAGAATTGTATGCGGCGCTCACTCCGGATGAGCAAGCTAAGCTGCAGAGTCTGTAAGTGGAGCTGGGGGGAAACCTTACTCGAGGCTGTGGTTGCGAGTACCCTTGGGGCCTGGATTATTAATGGTTTTATGCAGATTTCAATGAAACATACAAGGACTTGTATCTGTCGCTTGTACGGCGTAAACATAGGTTTTCTTTTTCTTCCCCCCCCCCCTTTCTACCGTACTATAGAATGTGCTTAGCAATCCTTGTAGTAGGGATCCCGAAAAGTTCCAGCCTAGACCGAATCAAGGTTGCCACGGATCGAATACTACTTCTTTGTTTGCAACCCAAACCAAGGCCCAAAAGTGACTTGCGTGCTCCGGACTCCGTACGGCGTACGAGAGTACTCCGTATGTTGATCTGCAACATTTTGTTTCTTAATTGAATTAACTTCGGGCTAGAGGTCTAGCCATTCGAAATCTTCAGGCTCTGATAAGAGAAAATGATAGGTAATTGGAGGTGATGTAAGATACAGTGAGTTCCCAGGTTTGCCCTCTTATTTTACGCAATATACAACTAATTCGAAACAAAAGTACATACCCATAGACAAGTGAAGCAACGAGTTAGGACGCCCCTGTTTATGCAGACCGATGCCCTCGTTCCTTCCAGGGTTCATGGATCTAATCCGTGCGGGGACGTACCAGACAGTCGGGTCCAAGACCAGGGATTATCCTTGCTTTGGGCTTTGCCTCTTTTTCTGCCTTGTATTTTTGCTTTTTCTGGCGAGCTTTTTTTTCCCTTTCATATCTCCCAAATTTCCTAGCTGAGTTAGGCTGTATTTCATCTGGCTTGGGCATACCTACAGTGTTTGTCACTTGGCTTCCCCTTCTGTGTTAGTGCTCACCTCTTACCGCTTCGTGGTGACTTGGTAAGACTCAGCACGCCATTACCTCCAGGGCTATAGTGGCGGTTTAGTCAACCTTAATGGTTAAGTAACTACACCTGGGCAGGTACGTAAAACGCACCACGCTAGTCACCTCCAGTATTATACTACGTAAAGTCCCTAGGTCCCTAGTTAGGTAGCACTTTTACCCCCCTTCGATAAGAGGCTGCCTATATAGCAGCATCAAGGTGGCAAGTGATCTTGGTTGCTTTGCCTCTGGCCAGGAGGCATAATTCATAAATACAGTGACGAGGATGTATAAGAATTTGAATAAAGGCAGTTCATTAGTATCAAACAACATCCAACAAGGTACTATCATAATCCAAGAGGTTTACAAGGCGGCCGGATGGTTATGGTGAGTTCAGAGGAATGAGGGACTGAGGGACACTGTTCACAGAGGGAACGAATAAAATCCCAGTGGCCAGTCGCACTCTAATTTGTGCACAGGAGGTGACTACTTTGATCCAATTATTCCCGCCCCAGGCACCTCTCCGATCTATCGCCATAGTTATGATGATTTAAAAGCTTTAAAAACTTTGTATTCAAGACCTTACTTCTGGTATGACTCTCGCTGGTGTTTGGGAAATTCGCGGCTTTGGCTTAAAATATGGAAATATAAAATACGGTTTTAGCGGTGCGGACCGAGAGGACCGACCCGTTCAGGTAAAGCCTATTTATTCCATGGATCGCTAACGCGGGGTAACTAAGTAATCTTGGAACGTCTCTGCACCTTGCGCTGGGAGGAATGAGCATGGCAAAAGTGTCGGACTTTGCTTTTCTCTCCGATCCTGTAGGGCAGGGTCCATTTATGCTATGGACAAATCAGTCATCTTGCAATACTAAATAAGGGTTACGTTCGGCTGTAAATCTATCTGGGACAGAAGGGGCTCGAGATTTTCCCGAAAAAGGTTTGGTATCTTGCTCTAAGGCCAGTTTCATAGACTCCCATAGGCAGTAGTCCTCTGGTTGATCTATCCAGCTCGAAGTGTGAGAAATGACGTTTTGAATTCCGGAATGATTGGATTCTGAAAATGCGTGCCATTACTCGGGATGGATATCGAGGCATTAGGAAATCGATGGTAGGACGGTAAACCGCAATTTCAACTCGGACCTCCATTAAGAGCAAGCTGAAGCAGTCGATGGTAAATGCAGTATTGCTCCTAGTGCTAACTACCTCCTTCTTGAAAACGAACGCATGGCGTATCATAGTACCAAGATGATAGGTCATTTCAAGGAATAGAACCCCACCCTGCTAGGATGGTAAGCAGCATTTAAGGCCTATTTTTTATTTTATTTCAACAAACATAAATTGCGTAAATATGAGGACCTTACCGCTATGGTGGTGTCCTACTGGCCGAGATAACTTTGCAGACCTGGAAAAGTTTATCTAGATTGAGCACGTTTCTGAAATGCTTGACCAAGACCGATCGATAGATAGCTCACCTTACGATACGAAAGCCTTAACGGGATTATTGCTGACCATTCTATACCAAACGCCGAGTTTTTTTTTAGCATCATTGTCACTTTCAAGGTTGAAAGCCAATTTAAGGGCCTAGGGAAACTGTTGGTGATAGCAACATCTGACAACCGGGTGCCATTTGGTGTCTAATGTACTAAAGCCAATGAGCCTAGCGAAAACACTCAATCCATAATTTAACTCACATGTTCCGTATCTTGCTGTCTAGGGAGAAAGATAGCTAATCTAATCGCCCATCCCCAAGATAGGTATTGATAGGCCCATGTTTTGGAATAACTCCTGGAGGGGACCTCGTGGGGCTATCCATGGGGTGGCTAATATATCCGGATAGCTGTGATTCGAGGATTTGGGGCGAGAACATGACCATCGGTCAGACTAGAGTTGAGTGCCACAGATCATATAATTTGACCAACCTCTGATATGGCCTCCGGTCTCACCTAGCATTGATGATCCTAGAGATGAGACCGTAGAGATGAGACCGGATCACAAAGATGGATGATAATTATTTTAAGATCATTTGTCTCTAGAGCTCCTATGGATAATTGGCGGTCAGTCTCCGCTTTTACACGGCCGAACCTTTGGTTTTCTCCATAAAAATCTCCACGGTTGTCCACCGGTCTCTCTCCCTTTTAGAGAAGTGTAGAAAGTATCATGCCCAGGTGCTATCAGCATATTATATGAAGTCTTAGGGCATAAAATATTTTGGTGTCAGATAAGATCATTTGGAGAAGTTGATGTCTAGATTGAAAATCAGTCAGATCACAGTATCTCTCTCACCGACAAGTACTACGACGATTTGGGAAAGTTCCATTCTGAAAAACAATATACAACATACAACATACAACCATCCAATATTCCAATATTCCAATATTCCAATATTCCAATATTCCAATATTCCAATATTCCAATATTCCAATATTCCAATATTCCGGGCAAGATACCCAGTGCAGGTATAGAGTGCCCAGGCTAGGATCCGGTCCTACAAGATATGCAGGTAGTCCAGGGGATCCTAGGATGAACCCTGCAAGCCTTTGGGAAATGCGCTAATCGAAAATCCAACTTGACCGATTTGGAATGGCCAACTCTCCGGTACCAGCCTGTCGGATTTCCTGCGGGGTCAAAAAGCAAACGGAACCGGCGAGGTGGGAAGAAAAAAAAAAATTAAAAATTAATGTGACGCTAGGGGTTCTCCTGGGTTTCTTAGTTCTGGAATTTGATAGCTTCATCTCACCCCCCCCCCCTCTCTTCTACTTTCTACTTTCTTATAAACCCCACCTCCTTCACTTTCCTACTTCTTCTCTTTCTTTATTTTCCTAATATCCCCTCAACATGTCACAACCAAATCTCAATGAACGCATCCAAGTCGATGTAAGTAGGTTCCATTTCACTAGACTTCTTTGATCCCCATTACCCCCATATCCCTGTCCCTGTCAGCACCACTCCCAAAAAAAAAAGAAAACACCCACTCTTCCGAATTTATAATTTTAAATTTGTAATCTCCCAAACCCTCAATCCACTAAAACAACCCCTCAGACAAGCGATGACGATTCCCTCTTCGAAATCCAAACCCTCTCAGGCTCAAATCTTTCCTTTGCTTCCTCCGTTCGAGACTACAATTACGAAAATGGCCGCCGCTACCACGCCTACCGCAACGGCCAATACCCCTTCCCAAACGACCAAGAAGAGCAAGACCGCCTAGCACTGACGCACCATCTCTTCAAATTGCTCACAGGCGGGGATCTGCACCGCGCTCCAATCCACAACTCCAACCCGCGCCGTATCTTAGACATTGGCACCGGCCCCGGCGAATGGGCCCTGGAAATAGCGGAAGACTACCCGCAGGCGGACATCATCGGCACCGATCTTAGCCCCATCCAGCCGAACTGGGCGCCGCCCAATTGCCGCTTCTTTATCGATGATGCGGAGAGTGATTGGGCTTTCTCACCCGGTGAGGCGTTCGACTATATCCATGTAAGAACTTTGGCCGGTGGGATTGAGGATTGGCCGAGGCTACTTAAGCAGGCTTATCGACATCTGAAGCCCGGCGGCTGGTTTGAGGCGCAGGAGTTTGAGAATTGCGTGTGTTCCGATGATGGAACCCATGAGCATGCTACCGCTGTTAACAGCTGGGCGGAGTTGTTGACTCAGTCTAGTCAGAAGTTTGGGAAACCAATGGATGTTGCACCGAAGATTTCGCGGTGGATGACTGAGCAGGGGTTTGCGAATGTCACCGATGATATTTACAAGGTATGTTGTCCACTGTTTTCCTAGCTGTGGGTTCGCATACTGACTTGGCTTTCAGAGTCCTGTTGGTAGCTGGCCCAAGAACCACCGCTACAAGGAAATAGGTCGCATCGGCAAGGTGTCTATCATGGAAACCATCGAGCCGTACTCGCTGGCTCTCTTTACCCGTGTCTTGGGCCTCTCGTACCAGGATGCACAGGAGCATATGGAGAGGGCGCGGGCCGAGTTGATGAATAGCTCGCATCACATTTATGTGCGCTTCCACTTTGTCTACGGACAGCGGCCTTTCGACGATGTGTCCATTGATTCTCAGGCATCTTGAGACTTGGGACTGTGGCAATGATGATTATGACAATGATATCCCACGACCTAAAACTGATATTGAGAATACTTGTGTCGCCATCGACTTCCTCCACTCTCTGTCGACACAAAACATGGCTTGACGACTATATTTCGGCGCATTAATATATAAAGGGTGCTATGTGCTAGATTGTTTACTTCATTTATCTTCATATTCATGTGGGCATGGACGGATATCGTGAAGCATGAGAGGATTGGAAGATGCCGTGGTGCAGTGCGGTGATCTTGTCTCAGACGATCTCACCACGACGTTACTTGCCTGGTATCGACCAGCGACCCGGGCTATATGTTCAACATATCCGAGTGGTTTTTTTTCCCAGAGATCCAGCTCTGAACCTGTCTCGAACCACTCCATTCCAACGCATTTGACATATGCATACGACAGCAGATCTAGGCCCAAATCCGGGGCTCTGTTTGAGTGTGCGCTCACGTCGTCGTCACCGCCCATTCCCAATCCCGAGAACCCGACAAACCCCCGAAACAGCCTCCTCGGGCGAAGGACTCGTCCGCAAGACCTGAATCACCTGAGGTAAACTTTGCTCGTCACAGCTGGCAATTGTTTCCAGCAAGATCTCCAGCAGTTCCTGTTTCCCCTCGACTTTCCAGGAACCTGGCATTGAGTTCATGATGGTTGTTGGTGAAGGACGGTCCTGGGCACTGGGGCTGGCATGGCTTGAAGTATCACCCGCTACGAATGTCGGGGTGGGTAGGGGGAAAGGTGCATCCGTATAGATGTTGTTGATAGACGAATAATGAGACGGGGTTTGGTATATATGCGTATGTGGAAATTGGTTCGGATTCAAATTCCCATATACATCTTGCCCCCATTGATGATATGCATGAGGCCTGTCATCTTTATTTAGTATTGAATATTCCTCCCCGTAATGTGTTGCTGTTGATGTTGGTATGGGTGCGGGATAACCAGTAGGTTGTGAGTATGGTAGTGCCTTGCCTCCGTCAAGCATATAATCATCGCTAGTTGCTCCGTATAGCGACGGGTGGTGCATCCCTAACATCGCATCCTGCGCATGTAACCCGCGCACTGGGAGACCCTGCATTGGTACTGGAATTGTGCCGGACATGTCCACGGGAGCGAAGGCCATGTCCCCTGTATAATATCCAGACATTGTCGGATCTTCCACAGTATCTACCTGAAGTTAGCACAAGCACTAGGAGCAAGTGGAGTGAGTCAAAACATACTTTCAAAAGCAAGCGATTCAACTGTAGTTGACCCATCCAGCTCCGCAACTTGCAGCGTATACTCCGTTGCGATAGGATAAGCCGAAGCCGAAGCCGAAGCCGAAGCCGACCGCGACAAAGTGGACATTGGCCCAATTCCATTCTCACTCCCCGTACTGTCAGGACTCATAACAATCACAGAGTTTGTCGTGGTCGTGATCGACGAGGACGGCGACGACCCGCCCCAGCTGCCTTCACCAGTATCCGGTGTACCTCTAGCTGAGACAGAACCAGCGCCAGCGCCAGTCGCATACCCAGAGCCATGGCCATGGCCATGGCTGTCGTAGTGGTAGCCCGTGTGCGCAGGCGTATATTGTGCCCAACTCTTGCCGTGCCCCAAGGCAGGCTCAGCCGTTTTGTCCGGGCGCAAGCGCTGGCGCTGGCTTTTACTCTGGGTCTCGCTATGACTAGGCTCTCGTGGACCCTGGTTCAGGCGTCCCCGCAGTTGTGCGACTTCGCGGCGTAGTTGGTTGATTATCTCGGATTGGCTGATGTGAGCGCGATCTTCGGCCGTTGTCAGGTAGGTGCATTCTGCTTCGAGACCGCGGATTATGCAGGCATGGCACGGGACAGAACGGTCGCACTGGTGATGAGAGAGAGGCGATTAGTGATTTGCATATTAATTCAAAGGTGTCAGTAGTAATAGTAACGTGGGGGTGTGGGGATGGAGCAGTATCCGGGTACCTTCACTTTGCGCTCGCGACATCGAAGGCAGGACTGTTGCGGGCGTATCTTTGTCTTAGAGTCTGGGGGCATTGCGAGAATACCACTCTACCGTAGTATTGCTGCAATGATGTTCTAAAAAATCAATTCCCCAGAGGACCGGATACACCGGAGAAACCGTTGAAGTTCAGGGCGGGGGGTTCCACTCAGAAAAGTCCGGGTTTTTGCATCCTGGTCGTCCATGCACGTTCAGCTGTGCCACAACAAATCTTCGAGGGAAAAAAAGTGAGATGGATCGTATTTCAAATCCATTTTCTCTCTCTCCGGTTATGGGCCGAAGCTCTGCTGCACTCTGATTGGGTAGTTCGTAATTTTTTTTTCCCGTGAAGATCAGCACCCTGCAGATCTTGAAATTCAATTCAGTATGCACTGCGAGGTGGTGTTGTATGCAGATATATGTTAATTTATCAAAGATGTTATATATCGATGGTATATTCGCAATGTTTATCACGTTCCCCGCGATTACTGCAGACTCCAATGCGTCATAGATCCAACGTCGGTGCAGGGAATTCTTGAGAGTGAGCTAGTGAAGGTGAATGAAGTTGAACGAAGGAGTGCTTGATCGCATAAAATGGCCCGTGATGCTGTGCAGCATACGCCGCATTCGGTTATATGACTGCTCCATCAAAGTTATATTACATCTTACATCGTCTTGTCTATACTCCCATATCGCAAAGATACCATGAAACCACTTTCGCCCAGCTAGGCAGCCTAGAGCATAGGCAGCCTCCTAGTATTCCCACTGCTACCAGTACAAGCCTCCACTGAGAACCCAAGCTTGGCCCCAGCACCCTCAATGGGGTTCAACAACTGGGCGCGCTTCGAGTGCGATCTGAACGCGACGCTCTTTACCGAAACAGCTCAACAATGTTAAGGCGCGGCCTCCTCGACGTAGGCTATGACCGCCTCACGCTGGATGACTGTTGGATGCTCCACGAACGTGCCGATGATGGCTCCCCGGAGTGGGACCCACTAGTTCCCGCACGGCATCCCCTGGCTTGCCGACTACACGAAAAGCAATGGGCTCCACCTCGGCATCTACCAAGATCCCGGAAACTTGACCTCCGGCGGCTACACAGGCTTCTGCGGGCACGAGATACAGGATGCCAAACTATTCGCTAGCTGGGACATCAATTATTTCAAGCTGGATGGATGCAATGTCTGGGCTGAGGGAGCCCACTCGCTCCGCGAGGAGTACCGTGTCCGCTACATGCAGTGGCACGATGTGCTGAGTGCCCTGCCGAATCCCGCTTATCTTGTCCAATTCCGCGCCTGCGTATTTCGAAGGTGAGGCGTCAGACTGGGCGGTCGTCATGGACTGGATCCCGGAATCCGGCGAGTTAGTGCGTCAATTGGCGGATGTGATGGTCTATTCCAGCAATGGCAGCCCCTGGGATTAGCATCATGTATAACTACGACTTCCACGCGCGTCTAGTGCGCTGCCAGCAACTGGGCTACTATAGCGACCCAGACTTCCTGATCCAAGACCACCCGAGCCTCTCTCAGAACGAGAAAGAGTCCCGGTTCGCGCTCTGGTCTTCCATCGGTGCGCCACTGATTCTCCGATCACAACGACCATCTCCCTCGCGTGCCTCGACCTGTTATCTCAATCTGACTGCAAGTATGTTGCACGCGATCTCGTCACTGATGAAGTCTCAATTATTGACACTGCTATGGAGATCCAGCTCGGCTCCCATGTTGCTAATATCTACCGTATTTCGCTGCCTGAAGGTTGCCCCAAGACTACCCCTGCCGGGATGGTTTTCAATACTCCGTCTGGTCTTTGTATGACTGCTTCTACTGATTCTGTTACCTTCGAGAAATTTAGGGCCTCGGATGCTCAGGTCTGGCATGTGGCGGCAACGGGCGAGGGCACTAAGCTGACTTGAGTGCTCCGTCAGATGCGTCGGTTTGTCTTGCTAAGTGTCAGTGTGGTACTGATACTACCTGGAATCATTATATTTCAGGTTATTTGCATAGTTCGTCTGGGAGTTGCTTGACTCGGAGCAAGGCAAAAGGCAGTATCGAGGCATGTGTGATTGAATTGATAGTGTTGGGCAGATCTTTGGATTGTCGAGTGGAGTCCGTCTGGTCAGAGAGTTGAACTAGACTGGATATGGTTTAGCGTGAAACCCAACATCCCACCTCTGACGCACGTGACTAAATGTGGGTCTCCACTTTTGTTGTACGGAGTACTCCGTACAAAGTAGGTGCGATCCTGTCTGATTGAGAGCAGCATTGCCAAAGATCGAAAGGGCAAATAGAAATGGCAGACCTATTAGCCACATGAGGAGATTTAAACAATAAGCAGGAATAATGACAGGCACCCGATCCTTTATCTAGAGGCTTTAATCGAGTACGTATCAGAGGGCTACAACATACTCCCGAAGTTGTAAAGCTTCATCATTTGTACATTCTGCCCTATGCACAAGATAAGCAGAGCTAGCGGTTAATATATAACAACAACGATATTCACAATTTCCAAAGAAACATTGAAAAGTCTATCCCTGCAAAGAGAACCCAACACCCTCCCCAGTCCCCATTTCAACAAGATTAGCCCTCATCTTCTCAGCCCTCTCCCCAAGCCCAAAAGCGGCATCCTCACGATGAACCCATGCCCCAACCCCATGCTGCAGCACTGCAGTAGCCCTAACCTTCTTTTTCTCCTCAACATCCTCACCCCCGTCCCCAGAAGCCTTCAACCCAAGACTTCCATGCAAAGTGAGTCTCGTCTCAACCCCGCCCTCACTCTTCCCCCGATAAACACCACGATGCAAGATATTACTATTATAAAACACCGCATCTCCAGGCTGCAACTGCACAACCAACTGATCCGGTAGCTCAGCCGCATAAGGGTCGGCCTCACGCTCGACCTGCGTGCGTGCGCGCGCATGTGTCCCGGGGACAACAATTAGCGACGCATCAGGGCACAAGGCCAAGTTATACTGGCAATGCCACTGACGGCCACCAGGTGCTTTAGCTGCAAGCTGGGCTAATTCTTCCTCGGCAGTCGCATGTTCGGAGATATCATCGCGGTGCCAGCGGAGTTCGAAGTCTTTGGTTTCAGGTGCCACAAGCAGATTGAACAGTTCCATGACGAGCGTCTCGGCCTCGCTGCCGGCGCCGTTTTCGACACCCATTAGCTCCTCGGCCACGGCGAGAATCGTGGGTGAGAAGTAGCATCGCGCAAAACTCTCCCGTCCTGGCATTTCGGGGTGCATTAGATGCTGCACGCCCCAGATTCCGCCTTCCGAGGCGGGCGGTAGGGTTGTCGGCCAGGGTGGGAATTGTTTCGGCACGGTGCGGAAGTGTGGCCAGCTGCCGGCGCGAGTTAGGGTTGTTGCTTTGGTAGCGACTTCGCGGTAGTGCAATACCTCGGTTGGGTTTAGGAGGTTGCGGACTACTACAAAGCCATCGCGTTGGAGGGCGTCTAGGTGTGGGGTGGACATTTTGGTAGAGAAAAGAGGAAAGAGTAATGTTGGAAAACAATTAGATGAGTATCTGAAGATGTAGGAAACTGGAGATGTGAAGTCGAAATTTATATCTGCGGGGTTGAAACTAAAAAAACAAAATATGCAAGGTCGCAGTTACTTTTCTGGAACTTCGATGCTACCGTAGATCTGCAGATATGGCCTTGACTGTTTATGTCGACCAGAATTACCCCATCCACCCCCGATGTTTCTCCAGACAATTATAGCTCCCATTATTCTTCCCTCCTAGCGGGGTGCCTGACATTCTACCATCACGCCATCTTGCTGGCCCCCTTTCGGTACTGTTTCCCCAAGTTCAGCCAGCCACGGCAGTTTCTATAACCGCCAGTGCGCCACGATATTTCCAATTGTAAGTTTTGACCTAGCTGGGGTTTTTCATTATTTGCTTATTACTGTATACACCATTCAATCGGCACATGAGCTCTTTGAATCCAATTTTAACGCTTCTTTTACGAGATAATTAGTCTCCTTTAGCTATTAATTGCTGTACGGAGTATAAAATACATATTACAAATGTACTATGAACTATGAACTATGAACTACAGGCAAAAATATGTTATGGCGCACTGCCGTACAGCCGAATCCCGTTCCTGACTTTCCGGGTGACCAACCTATAGGGGACCAAAGAACCCATTTGGCAGGGTCGATGTGAATCTGACCTGGGAGTCGATTCTCACAAGACTTGGTGGATATCTTTGGACTCAACCTGATCTCGAGTAAGAGAACAGCCCTGAATCACCTGCGTTATCTCGGAAGGATAGGGATGTCCGCCTAATTACTCGGTCCCAGGCGTTGATAAGTTGACAAAGAGTAGGAAGGTCCATGCAACGCTAGCCATAGCGTCACCGAGTAACCGCGAGGCCATTTGCTGATGTTGGTCTGGACTTTCTCGGGGACAAGAAAGATAAGTCCGTAAGGCCGAACCCCGCAGCTGGTGGCTATATAAGCCTCTAGTGGCTGCGGTATGCGATGCTAAGAGGTGCTTCTTAATATAAAGGGTCACAGCGCAGCGACCCACCGCAGGCTAGTAATTCGCCCCCTAATACACCCCTACTACAGCGCCAAATCAACCACGGCTTATACCCCAGATTTCTTAGAGAGAGAATGGCGTTCCCATACAAGCATTTCTTGGTTATCGGCGCGACAGCTGGAATTGGCAAGGCCCTCGCGACCCGTCTAATTGAGTCGGGCGCTAAGGTCACCGCCGTGGGTCGGCGGCAGGACCGTCTGGATGAATTCGTGCATACCTTCGGGGCTGCACATGCGAAAGGCGAGCGGTTCGACATTGGAGAGTTGGCCAAGATTCCAGATTTTGTCACAAGGTACGGTGTCTTTCCCGAGGTCCTCGCCCAGGGCTTTCCACATACTAACGGGGTGATGGACAACAAATAGGGTGATGAAGGGATCGCCGGATATTGATTCCATTGTGTTTAATGCCGGGGTGTAAAACCCGTACGATCTGACAGATCTCGACAAATTTGATCTGACGGCGTTCCACGAGGAAGTGAACATCAACTTTTCCAGCTTCGTCTCTCTCACCCATGCCCTTTTGCCATATCTTCAGAAGAACCCGAACCCAACTAGTTTCATCTTGTAAGACGCCTACCCGGCAGCAATCCGCGGCAAGAGCTAATGGATGTATCAGTACCGGCTCGAATTTGGCCATCGTGCCTGCCGCCACGCTTCCGGCGTACTTAGCATCGAAGGCCGCCCTGAATGTCTTTACTCTCTGTTTGCGGGAGCAGCTGCGGCACTCGAACACCAAAGTGGTCGAGATTTCCCCACCACCGGTCCAGAGTAAGGTAACCCTGGCCCCATAATGTTGATATTTCAGTGCTGACCCTTGGCTATAGCGGAATTGCACGACTACATGGGCGAGGATGCGGGTCGCCAGTTGGGAATGCCCTTGGACGCATTCACGCAGCAGGTTTATCAGGGACTGGCCGAGGGCAAAGATCAGATTGTAATTGGCAGTATTGGGCCAGTAGACACATTCAACGGGATCGTGGACAACCGTCGCACTGCCTTCGAGAACCTCTCCAAGATGATGCGTGGTGGGAAGCCCTAGGCAGGCCGCAGATCTGGGGACGATCGAGAACGTTGCGTTCTTCGATAACCTAGAGACCAGCTAGAATGAATGCTACTTATGTTTGAGAGCTCTATGCCATCAAGTCTTTGTGTTTACCTTCAGTTTATGTACCCTCTCTTCGCCTTTTAGTAAAGCCTTGGGACGCTCGAGGAGCGCCGTGATGGCAACCATCTGTGGGCCACTGCAGTACATGGACTTTGAGCTCGAGCCGCTCTGAATTAGGAGACAGAAGGAAGATATCATGAAACGAATGGAGTTCTCCGCTCTTTCCTGCGCCCCTTCGTCATGATGTATTTTCTTGATGAGATAAAGTGCTCCGGAAAATGAGGGCAGCAGCAATGCTATCAACGAACTAACTATCACAGTATAAACGACCCTGCGGGGGCTAATCCCTTCTAGGTATAGTCTGAGGTCACTGATTGGACACTGAGCATCACTGAGTAATCAGAGAGCATCTAATGAGCGTGCTAACATCTACTCCTAACATCTACTCAGTGAGCCTGAGCCTGAGCACCCTCATAAAAGTGGCAGCTCAAATAGGAAAGCCCCACCCTCCAGGGAAAATCCGGTACGTATAGTTACATATGTATATGGATGCGGATGTATATGGATGCGGATGTATATGTATATGTATGTGGATGTATGTGTATGTATGTAGACGTAGATGTAGATGTATAGGTATGTATATGTAGGTATATGTAGGTGTATGTTTAATTCTACTAGTAAAATAATCAATTCAAAATCAAACATAATCCCATTCAATGTAATACCTTGAATTTCTCGTATCAAAACATCGACGTAGGGATCATCGAATATGCCAAGAATAGCCAAGAGCCAGAGGGCTGAGTCCTCTGCCACCGTTTAAGATCGCACTTGATCTTTTTTTTTTCTTGGAAATCTTTTTGCTTGCTTCTTTAGCTTCTGTTCTTTGGGGATATTCCGTATTATTCCATATAATCCCTTCAAATTTCGAAGGAAACACCACGGCGCAAATCTCACCCCCCACCATGCCCCTCCTCCACGCGGGTTCCGCCCTGCTAGTACTGCTCCTCATACTCCCACAGGTACACGCCTTCGGAGCTGGAAATATCGCCTCCATCTCCGCCGTTGAAGGCAAGAACTGGCGCCATGGTGATATTGAAGATGTCATCAAGACACTGGCTTTCATCTCCGGCCACAAATGGACCTCTACCATGATCAAGCGCGTGTATTTTGGTAACTGGTTGCGTGATTAGTGAGTTATCAAACAATCGAAAGATCGAGTTGTATTCTAACGGCTTCTGTAGCTCGCAGGCAGTGGACGTTGGAACTCTTAAAAATCTGCAGGCCGATACGATTCGTGTTTTGGTGTGGGTCCTCTCGTTCCTGAGCTTCGGCTATGCGACAGGTGAATTTGAAGTAACTTCGGATCGATTGGGTGTTTACCGTCCTGAAGAACATATTGAGTAAGTCCAGCTTGAGCTCGATTCTTGCTAAGTTGTACTGATTGTCTTCTTTCTCGCAGTAACCCTAAGGACTATGCTGACAACGAAGATGCACGCCAATATGACAAACGGTTGCGCCCACCCGTTCGTGCTGTCGAGCTCGAAATCGACCCGAACACCGGGATGAAGAACTACATCGCCAATGAGCGAGGTGACTGGGCCACCAGCGCTGCCTTTATCAAGTTCAGTCTCAGCCGCAGTATCCACTACGGACGGACCTACACCAATGGCGGACACAAGAAGGGCAACGAGGAGGACCTGTGCGAAGCACTCCGATGTCTAGGCCAGGGACTACACACGCTGGAGGATTTCGCCGCACACACCAACTATGTTGAGCTGGCATTGCGCGAGATGGGTTTCAAGAACGTGTTCCCGCATACAGGTACTGCCACCCAGATCAATCTTCAAGGGCATCACGTTTTCCCGCTTGTGACGGGAACCTTCGGTATGGTTGATTTCTTCCATTCAGTTATGGGAGAGGCAAATGATCATTTTACTCAATCTGAGGTCAACGAGATGGATATCGCACTCGGTGATGCCGAAATGAGTGCGCAGTCGAACAATTCTCTTAGTGTCTTGACTGGGCTCCTGGGCAAGATCCCCGGTACCAAGGAACTCGTAAAAGAGGCCGAGAGTCTCAAGAGATCGTCAGCAGCACAAGAAATGGCCAACCGGAGCCGTAGTGCTTCGACCGGCTATGCGAATTCTCCTTCCAATGGCCACGAGCGGTCCCGTGCCGGGCCAACCCAGTCTTCAGGCAGTGGTTCTAAGCCCAGTTCTGGGCTTGATGGTATGCCTGATTTGAACCCTCAGGAAACAGTAGCCAAGATCTATCCAATCCTGGCCTTCAGAGATAAGGTGATGCGGAACTTGAACTCAATCATTGAAAAGATCCCAGGCTTGGAGTCACTCGTCGAGAAAATCTCTGAGACTTTGACTGTTGTGATCATGTCGCTCCTAGCACCTTTCATCCGGCCTCTGATCAAAGCCGCTTCCAAGTCCATGCAATCTGGATCAGCGAGTGTTATTGATGCCTCTGGCAAGCACCAGTATGAACCATGGACCGATCCTCACTGCACAGATCCTACCCACTCTTTGCTCTCCAAGGATCACTTTGCCAATATTCTGAATGAACCTGCCGGACGTGTCGCCTCTGCAATCGTGGAGTACGTCACACCTCGCGTTCTATACGCTTGGCAACACATCGATGTCTCCGAGGACGAGGTTCTCAACGACTGCATGCAAGTCTTCCACCACCCAGCGTTGCGCAACATGCGCAATGATGCCCATCGTGCAATGTTCGAGGTCGTCGAGAAATGGGCCCACGGCCGCCCAGATGGCGGCGCTTCCCTTGACTCTATCCTCAGCTCCGAGGGCGTGAGATCCGGTCGTAATACTGGTGGAGTGAGCCACACTCACAGCGGTGGTCATGGTGGATTCGCGGCATTGGGTGGTGCTTCGCACAACCAAAAACAGAGTCACAATCAAAGCCAAAGCTACGGACACAGTAACAATGGCGGCCATTCATCTGGTGCATTCTCTTCATTCCTCCCCCAACAAAATCAGCACCAAAACCACCAGCAACACTCAAACAGCAGCTCCTCTGGCATGCCCTGGGACAAACTCACTAGCATCCCCGGTTTGTCTAACCTGAGCAAACTCGAGAGCAAATTCTCCAACTTCCTCCCTGGTGGCTTGTCACGCGATTCGAACGACCAAGGGACCCAACAGAACCAGCACAGCTCATATCAGAGCCACGAGGCAGGAGGTAGATATGAGGCCGCACACCCTCCTCCACAGCAGCATGGAGGCTACCACCAGCCTCAGCAGGTACCTCAACAAAGTCACGGCTACCAACATAATCAACATCACGAACAATATTATGGCGGTTCGCAGAATCCTTCATCCTATAGACAGCGGGACGACCACCTCAGCCATCCGCAGCCGTACGGTGCTCACAATGGCCCGCCACATAGTTCGCATCCGGGTTCCCATGGCGGACCTGGACAGGGACAGGGATATGGACATAGTCACAGCCATGGACATGGCCATCCGGGTTTTTGAAGATTGGATGATGAGACGAAGATAGATTTTAGTTGAATATGTGGGGGGAAAAAGTGAATATGGGATGGAAAATTGTGGTTGTATTCTAATGAAATCGGGTGGTCGTTTGTGTCAATTCATAAGGTAGGAACTTAGAAGTTGTAATTCCTTTTATAAAAGCTTGTGTAAGACTCACCTTGATTCAATTTGAGGTTTCTTTGGATATATATAGGCTATTAAGATTCCTAGGGTATCTCTTAGTCTTAGAACCAGGCCATCACCAAGGTGGTTTCGTTAATTAGGTTCCTCCCCAATCAATAGCTCTATTTACTTGGCTTCTTGCCCTGGGATGCGGTCTCATCATAGGCTGATATCTTCATAATGGCTTTGCTAGTTTTCAATGAAATATACAGAATTCAGATAGCCTTGTGTCCACTGTGGAAGGAAAGATATATCGGAAAGAGCCTCTGGGTTTCAGGCCTTGGTACCTTGTACAAACATCTTTAGAAGAGAGAATGAGAACACATATAACGTTCCACACTACTGAAGCAAATCAGAAATCTCCCTATGGTAATTGATAATCTAGACAGTAATTGATGATAGGAGGCAGACTCGCCTATGAGTCGCAGTGCTTGTGTATTCCCCTTTCAGCCCTTGCTTACGTTATATATTTGGCTATCTCGTAGATACTAGCTCTCTTAGGATCATACCCTTTATCAGAACATCTGTCTCTTTTTCTGTGATTAGTAGTTAGAAAAGATTCTAGGCCTCTAGGCCACGTCGAACAAAGGCAAAGATGGCTCTTTAGCAATGAAAATCTCATTTATTTCCACTCCATAAATGGATATAACGAATCCTTTCAGTTTCTTTACTTTCTTTTCATGTCTAACAAAGGCATTATTCCTCGAGTCCAGTGCTCAGCCCCAAACTCTCAATGGCTATAGGCTATATAAACCCTTCCCTCTTCGCATCGGCAACAGGAATTCACCGACATTTCTCTGTTCTACTCTGTTCCAAAGTCAAACATTCACACCCAACTCAATACCCAGCTACATTCAATTGTGTGGGTCTTACAGCCTATACATCATGTCATCTGAAGAGCTCTACAAGTGGGCACAGGTTGCTGCACTCCACAACGGACCCGTTCACGATCTGCAGGTCACTCCCCAGGCATATGTATATTGCCATGTGGCCCGATCAGGTGTCATTTCCTGGCCGCTGGTTATAGTTCACGACTGGATCAACGAGAACCACCTTATCTGGACCCTATGCGCTCGCCTTGCAGAAAGCGGCCATGACGAAGATTGGACACGCAGGTTTGACATCTACCACCGCCCCCAATGGGTTCAGATCCAGACTATTGTGCAGCAGACCCAGGGTGCTGACCGGTTTCTGCTGAATATCCCGCCCCCGCCTATGGTGGCGGCTGTGTTCGCCTACCACGATAGGTCTGGGAGCGCCCACTACCAGGCCATCATGTCCTCATCTGCTCGCACTCGCATCAGCGGAGGTCTTTTGAAGCTCTTGCAACATGTGTATCACGGAGGCTGTTCCTCAACCGCTTCCTTCCTTGTATCTCTCTACGAAGAAGATGTGACCGGAGGCACAGGAGTCGCCCCCCGTGTACCCGTATGAGTACATCCTCGGGTCCAACTTAGGCGGGGGTCCTCCCTGTACGCCATGCCAGTCCAAATTTTCCTTTCCGCGGTACCTCTCCTGTTCCTCTCTGTGATTGGGCCCCCTGATGATGGCGTGTAACAGTTGCCCTCTTTGTCAGAGGGGTTTTGGACCTTAAATGAAGCCCATCAGGTACCGACAGTTCTACTATCCAGTTATTAGATGAGATTGACAGCTTTGAACCCTACTTAGAAACATTTTCCTTGGCTCTAGATCTCTTTATAAGAATGAATACAGTTGGTTTTTGTTTAATTCTCAATGTATAGAATAGTTGTAGCCCCAACCGTGGTAGTGATATTAAACCTCTTTTTGGCAGTTTATTAGGAAGCATCCTCAAGTTAGAACATTAGATATTTCTACGTGTATAAAGAAGCGGGCTAGATTTGGGTACAGAGGGCTGTTAGGGTAAGTAGGACAAAGCATCGCTAACTTTTTGAGTTGAAGCTGTAGCACAAAGAGCAAATATTATCAGACAAGACTACTAATTGCCACCAAACTTTATCTAGAGAATATATCCGAATATATCCATGGGATGCTTTGTTCTACCCAAAAATAATACAGGGCTGTGTAGACTGGTCGCCTGATGCCAAAAATAGGAGCCAATAATCACCTGTAGGGTTAATGAAAGTATCTACAATAAGCACAGATCGAGAGTCAGTAGACGGCCTTATTTGGTGAATCGTTTCGCCCGTTTGAGGCGTAAGACTTTGTTTCAACGACAATAGCTTATAATTCGATGATCTGGAGATCCAAAATAAGTTTGGCCGGCTGGTTTACAATAACTACAATCTAACTCTACGTCAATATTCAGTCATAGACTTATACTTACGTGTCTGTTTCTCGTATTCATGTCTCAGTTGAACTTTTCAACAATTATACTTCTAAGTATATTTCTAAGTATATTTCTAAGTATATTTCTAAGTATATGTACAGGGAAGAGTATAAGAGGGTCGTCAACACCATCAGTATACCCTCTAACAACAGCAAAGAATCCAACAGCAATAATTCCAAAGGAGCAAAGAAACAAACATTAATCCAGCAAAATGAAGACCATGTCAATTTCCACTCTCGTTCTGGCGACTGCCACCTCCATCCTCCCTACACCCAGCCCTGTGGTGCCGATCCTCGAGCCGCTGCAACTTACAAATCTCAACGCAGCCATCTACAGCACAAGCCTGCCAACAACCTGCTTCCTCTCTTTTGCTGTCAGCGACCCAAACACGAATACAGACACCAACTGCTCTGCTTACTGGTATGTCCCGACCTATATTCCAACTTTTTCTCTACGTTTAGGATACCCTATAAGCCCAAAGCCCAAGGCATAAATGATGCTGACTGGTATACAGGTCAATTGGAATGGCTGGAAACAAGACCTACGACTGCTCCGACAAGGCATACCAGCTCCATCTCCCAAATGGAATCTATGATATTGAAAACATTGATTTTGGAGTCTCCCGCACCGACGGCTCTGAGACTGGGCGGTCAATTGTGAGTGGTGACTTGTGGAAATGCGAGAAGCAGGAGTATCCTAAAGCACAGTGCAAGTGGGACGGTGTTTTCAGTCTCGATGTGGCTCCGTCTACTTAATTGAGGGTTTGTGGGTATGTAAGAAGAGAAGGGAGTCTTCTAGGGTTGGCAACTGGGGCTGGGCGGAAGGTGTCGATATGCAGACATGCTATATTACTTGGGGGAATTTTGGTATAATTAGGTATAACATGTATTTATCTATTTTATGTCTTGTCTTGTTGCTTTTAAATACATTTCGAATGTCTCTTATTTCCTATCTGAGACATTAATGCACTATTAACATAGTAGCTGATATAAGAGATAGCAACAGGGCTCGAGAGATTCGAGTTATCCCTATGAAATCCAATACAAAATGAATAAAATCAAAGGTCATATCTCACGACAATTGAATATTAACACTCTACTCCGTATGTTGTACTTCATAGATCAAAATTGAAGGTCAAGTCGATGGCTATGGGCCCAAAATGCCCGCTGACTCATCCTACCCACTTCCCCGACGCCCCTTCAATTCCGTCGACCTCAGTGGTTGCCAGCAAGCGCTTGCAAAGTGGATTCCTCGGCGCATCGTCTCAATAGGCTCTCCGATGAAAAAAGCTTGATGATTCAGTGGCAATTTGCCCCTATGACCGATAAGGCTTGTTGACACCTGTACGGAGTAAGGAGTATTACGATATCACTTTATGGACGAGGCTACTGGCCCACGGGGCATAAAAGGGCGGAGCGCTTGCGATCTATGTCGACACCGAAAGGTAATAGCCTTGAATTATCCCCATTATGTGGTAGCCCCTTAATCTGATTTCGCCGACAGATCCGCTGTGATAGAAAGCAACCAGCCTGCGAAAATTGTCATCTTGCAGGACTACCATGTACTTTCTCTCAACCTGTATCCCAACATCGGAAAAGTGTCCGACAGTAAGACTCTGTATCATTGAACCCCTCTTTTAACCAATCGCTTACGGGGTACACAGAGAGCTTGCCGACACAAAAGCTCGGGTTCGGGAATTAGAGGCGACCCTTCTCGGACTTAAAGAATCCACAAAACAAAGCCACAAAAGGCTAGTTATCCCTTCTTCGAGCAGAAGCTCTTCTCCAGCGTCGCCCAGACCACTTTCTCAAGCATCTTTATCTTATTTGCCCGATACTCGTGATTTTGATACCGCATTGGCGGCTTTCCAATGGCATATCTCATATTGTGGGCTCGGGAGTGCTCTTTCGACGCAAAGGGCAGCATTTTATTCTCTCATTCAACAGCAAACAGGTTGTACATTCAATGTGGATGTCTTTGCTCATGAGGTCACCCAATCTTTCAATTCGCTAGAGCTCGAATCGACAAAGAAATTGATTGGCATCAAATGGCCAGGGTCTGCTCTAGTCCAACGGTGTTTGGAGTATTTTGATAGAAACGGTCTCTATTCTATATTTCCAATTGTCGATGTCGAGGCCGTGCAGATTTTACTCAACGCAAATGTCTTAGACCAACCTCCCAACATGACTCGTGCCGCGAATCGGGCTTGTCTGGTTGCTTTTGCGGCAATGATCACCCAGATACACCGCCATGAGCGGGCTTTTGCCGGCGCTGACCCAGATTCTTATTTGCAAGCAGCGCTAACACTCCTTCCTGAAATGTTACTGGAGCCCCCCGATATAAGAACTTTGGAAGCCGTGACAATATTAGTAAGTTTCTCGTCTATCCAGCCCCGAAGGTGGATCCCATGTCTCCCGTGTCTTAGAAGCTTATATCTGGCCATAGATGCTCTATATTGCCCCTCTTGGTAGACCCCAGGCAGCAGAATTACTTCTCGGAATCGCGGTGCAGCTCATCTATAACCTCGGGGGAAACAGAATACAAACCCCCAATGAGATACACAGGACAGACCAGCGTAGCCAACATCTCCGAGCACTGTTCTGGCATTGTTATGCCGTCGACAAAGAATTCTCTATCCGAAAATCCCAACCACCCTTGATAAACGATGCCGATTGCGATCTAGATCTGCCTACAACATACGCCCAGGAAACCTCAGAACGTCACTTCTATATGAAGCCTTTGTCGTCCAAGGAGCTTCTTTTTCCCTCGGACCTCCGCTTTTCTATACTCAAGTCAAAGATCTTCCGGTTACTTTATTCAGTGGAGAGTCAGGCACTACCGGAAGCTAGACGCCTTCAGCATATCCGTGAATTAGACCAAGAATTGAGCGACTTGAAGCTAGGGTATCCCGCCGACTGCCGGCCGGAGGTGTTTGCCACCGAAAGCGCACCAGACTATCTGTTCCATGATCTTAGTATCCGTGGTGTGAATATCCATCTGGAATATTACTACTGCCTCGGAAAGATCCACGGAGCTAGCAGCTCTTGCAAAATAGTTTCTCCACAGAGCTGGTCACCTCTTCCATCTAGTGCAGAGCTCTGCTTTGAAGCTGCAAGGTGTTCGCTGATCTACATCTGGCGAGTCCGCGAATTCATCAACCAGCATACATTCTGGTAAGAATCACTGAACCTTGTCATACATATATACAACATGTACTAATTAAGTTTCTTTCAAATTCCAGGCTTCACGCGCAGTTTCTCCTCACAGCCGTTTTGACCGTGTTCTGGTATCTCATCACGGTTCCAACTTCATCTACTTTCACAAGGGATCTCAAAACCTTGGAGGATATCGCCGGGCTCTTGGCTCACCTCGACAAATCGACGGATGACGGGCAGACTTTCCCGCCGTTTTATTTAGCCCGAGCTTTTGTTGAGAGGTTGGTCTCGCTAGCGCAGCATTCGCGGCCTAGAGTTGAGGGTACATTATAGACTACTCGATCCTTTCAATCCGTTTCCTTTTGAAGATGGTGCTTCTGTATATACGAATAATACTAGTACATTCTGTGACCAGGCTCGAGCTTTGGATTGATGTAGGGATTGTGTTGCGTAGGAATATATAGACCTCTCTCCTAGGCGCTAACACATTGACGCTATGTATTTGGCCAAGGTGAATAATCTGCGCGATTGAAATTGCATACTAAAATTAGTTATGTATTTATAGATTACTACTGAAATAGTTTCTCTTTATACTCACGATGTTTGCTTTTTATCCGATCGGCCTTTCCACCAATCCCCTTCGTTAGAGTATACACCTACTCTCCCCTCCTTCTCCCCTCTCCCTTGCATATATTCCCCTTTCACTTTTCTTCGGTTCATCTTTCTTTCCTTTATCTACCACTGCAACTCTTTACCCCTAAGTAACAGGCAACTTCCTAGTCACCAGATGAACCCTGGCTAAAATACCGGAGAAGCAGACTTGCTTTGAACGGCGACTTACCTTGACACTGACTCTTATAAATGCGGGGGAACAAACAGTATTTTTGCCTTATGTAACATTATTTCTCTCATCTCTTCAACAGCCCGGCCGGGCTAGCTCAATCGGTAGAGCGTAAGACTCTTAATCTTAAGGCTGCGGGTTCGACCCCCGCGTTCGGCTATTCCTAAAACCAAACCTGAGATTTCTTTTTTTGCTTTCTTCTTGAATTTGTCTAGGGAAAAAGAGATAGATGGATTCAATTGACTTTTTTTTTTGAGCTTCACCGTGTTGGTTGACGAATAAGGTTTGGGTAGATGTCTACCATATCAATTGGTACTAGAGTGTCGCCTTAACCTTTTTTTTTCTTGGGTTATGTTCGTTGTTTTCCGCCGGGATCTAATGATATATATATATATATATTTGATCCGACAGACGGGGTTTCTTAGTCTCACACACTGGAAAAAAAAAATCAAGGTACATCGTCTATTGATGCAACTAGAGCCGTTTATATTATCTCTATTAACTACACACAGCATGGCCAAGAAAACCCAATCATCAGTCATATCATAAGCTACAAGATGGACATAAAAGCCCCAAACCGCTTCCGCACTAGACGGGAAATGCAGCACCTCAAATTACAAATAAACACACTTTCACAGTTTCGTTCCCTCGCGTCCACTGTCACTGGGACGCCTAGGCCGAAGAGGCCCTAGTGGCTGACCAGCAGCATGGCTCGGCCCAGCTGCGGACGATGCCATCCGTGTCCGCGCTCCTTCGTCATCTGTAGTATTGGTGCGGACAGCCCCTCCCCGCGTCCCCTGGTGAAGGCGAGGGTTCATGAGCCACTGGACCTGCATGCGGACACTGTTGACTGCCGCATTCGTGTGAGCCATGTCTTCTTTGATTCGCAGGCATTCATTCATGATAGCCATGCTGGCGCGAGCATCTAGATCTGTGATGGCATGCGAAAGTTGGTTGACTTCTTCCCGAAGAGATTCGTGCAGCGAGAGTAGGTAGGTCGTGGCATTGGAAGAAAACACACTCGCAGCGATGTCCGCAGGATCATCCGCGTGGACGTCGACGCGAGCAGAGGATTGCTGTTCTCGGCCAGATTGGGTAGATTGTCCACCGGTATGACCGTTCACACCCAAGCGTGAGGACTCGACAAGAGTGGACCGAATGCTTGCAAGCCCATCCTCGAATATTTCATTCCGCTGTTGCAGATGTCGCATACTTGATTCAAGAAACTCTAGACGGGTATTCTGCGTCTCAAAGTACGGGCCCATTGCGACTATGGGGCAGCTTTGTTCATGTGCTGCAATGTCTGCCCGTCGGATCTTAACTGGACATGCGTATTTGGATGCCGTGCATGGAACTGTAACCTCCGGACATGATTCAATGTGCCCCCGCAGTTCCCCCCTAGTGACGACTGCTTCGCAATCGACACATGTGACCTCAAGAACTGGACAAAGCTCTTTCTCATGCTCCTAGCATAGGCGTTCCTGGTCAGCGTTTATAGAATTTCAAAGAAGTTCAAGAGGGCAACGAACCTCGTATTCATGCTCTAGAACATCTTCTTCGCAATAAGAGCACCGTCGCACTCTATGAATACACTTCTGATCCATCCCAACGTCCTTGCTTCGCGTCATCTGATCGCATGAATCATCCGGACACGGCAATAGCCGGTACCCGCAGTACTTCTCGACATGCGACTGGACATGCCCTCGGGGTATGATCTCCTGACAGCCCTCTGTTATTAATGGACATCGCACTCGTATCTCGTCGCACATGTTGATCAGCAAGCGGGGCACGCTAGCCGACACTTTCTGGGTGGGATTTCGGCACGAGGGACACGGGAACTCGTCCGAGTCGGCCGAGCGGAAGCTGGTGATGGCCGAACTGAGGCAACTTCCGCAGAAGACATGGTCGCACTGTAGACGAACGGGTTCAACAAAGGGACAGTGGCAGATCGGGCACATCAGATGCGAGTCGTACTCGGAGACGAGATCAAGGCTGCGGAGGTCGATTAGCTCATCGCGGTCGCGGCTTTCCTCCATAGCTAGAAAGTCCTGTAGATCCATGTTGTGCGGACTTCGAGCCTATCATGCAGCCCAAAAAAATATGCAAGGTACCAACGGACTTTTATTCCATATGTTGTTGCTTCCTTGGAATGCGGAATGAGTGCACGGGTTCATGGCAGCTTTGCGCTAGATACTGTCGACCGAATAGTCCAGATCCATGAGGATAACACTCAGAGAATAATCAGTTGAGCGACCGGAAGCAAATACTTGCAAGATATAGACATGTTAATATTATTTCCGAGCTTAAGAGAAAGCGGGATGACTGCGGGGGATCAAGGGGAGGCAAAAGGCGGAAAGCGGTTGATCCGCACTGCTGCCTCCGCTTGTGATTCCTCGTCTTACCATCTCCACCTTCAGCCTTGTAAACATCTCAAACAGTCTGACTTTATCTTACTTGGCTGATCGGAGGTCTTTCTCCGTACTGACTGTCCAAACGCCAACGCTTTATACACCTCAATAGCCTGACATTTTGATCTCACACACCTCATCATGACGAACCCTTCACAGCTGTTCCTCCTCGCTGATCACATTAAATTGTCCCTTCTGGAGCGCGAAAGGGCAATCTCACTCGATCTCGAGCCTAATTCCCAAGATGGAGAGATCTCTTGGTCACTCGAGTCCCTCCGAGAGAGCATAGAGGCCCTGGAAGCCGAACAAACCCGGCTAGCCAACTCGCACGACAGCGTAGGCGCGGCCGCCCTGAAAGACCAACTCACCCCCCTCCAAGCCCAATACAAAGATCTGTTGACCCAGTTTTACGGTGCAGACGGCGGGCCATCGGACAACAACACGACGCAGGCGTCGAAACCCGCCACCCCCGATCTCAAGCAGCCAATCCCACAACATCCACCTTCCAAATCCGTCCGCTTCATGGACAGCTCTGCCGCTGCAGCAGCTGTGCAAGATGAGATCGATGAGGAAGACGAGCGCAATCGCAGCAACCTCTTCCGCCCATACCGTGATGAGCCATCCCCGCGACCAGATCAGTCAAACATGGACAACCAGCAGATCTACGATCACCACGCTCAAACTATGCGCGACCAGGATGACCAGTTGGATCGGCTGGGCGAATCAATTGGCAGACAACACCAACTGAGTATTCAGATTGGAGATGAGCTGGATGGCCACATTCAACTTCTGGATGGAATGGATGGGGACGTCGAGCGTCATCAGACCCGACTGGACGGTGCGAGACGGCGGATAGATAGGATCCGTCGAAAGGCGGGCGATAACTGGAGCATGATGACCATCATTGGATTGATCATCATTCTGGTCATCTTGATCGTGATCCTGAAATGATACCCCGACGGGTGGATGATTTTGGAGGCTGTTCTTTTATCGCTATTACCTTTTCTTCTTTTTTTTTCGGCGAGCGGGCGTTTTACAACTTTACGCAATCCAGGACGATTGACTCTCCTGATGTTTTTAACAGTGACTTGAGGCGTTAAGGCAATTGAGGCGCTCCTAGACTCCTGGTTGGATTCTTGATCATACTACATCTACCAGCCTACCCTGGATCATAACTTTCCTTTCATGTCCAATTATGTGGTTAGACAAAGTGTGTAGTATCAATTGTCATTCATGAATGCGATAAACTTGAATGAAATCCCCCCGCAGACTGCCCCAATAAAATACACTTGAATAAATGAAGGCCGTGATTGAAAAGTTACAGAAAGGCCGATAGCTTTCATTTATTGCTTATTTCCCTTCTGGTTTCCAACATGTTTCGTCTTCTCCTGCATCTCCTGGAAAGTGATATCAAAGTCTACCTCGCCGCGATCCGCTTTGACCTAAATTAAACATATTAGCTTTGATGGAAGATGAGAATACCAGGGAGCAATGCTTACGTCCGCCTCGCTGTTACTAGCCAGCTCGGACTTCCACTTTCCCTTGCCCTCCTTGGTGTTCTTAATGCCTTCTTGCTTATGAGATTCGTAGTGGTAGGAGAGGTTCTCGCGGCCTGCTTATGGTTAGTATGGCTGGGAGAAGTTGGTGATATACTGACTTCGATCATCCTCATTCAAGCTTCGGACTGCTGAGGAGTGGAATGTGGAAGCTGGCACAGCGAGGTTGGTCCGAATAGCTTGGCGAGAGGCACGGATTGAGGTGAGGAATGACATGGTGATGGTTATGATGTAGGTGATGGTTATAATGTAGGTTGAGGTGAGTTTAGAAAGAAAGAGTAATGACTTTGTAAGATAAGGTGGGTAGATTTGGAAATATGGAAGAAAAGTGTTTGGAACTCTCTTCTGGGAACATTTAAGAGTTCCATTCCAAGTGACAGCTCGTGATGCTATATGACATCATCATGTGGGTTATGACAAACATGTTGATGTACATTTATGCAGCTATATATACATCTCTATATCTATATATACAGCTATATATCTACATATACCGCTATATATAAATCTATATGCAATTCCATGAGTAGACGCATATTGGTGCAATTTAGATAATATCGAGACTATTCTATCCTTCATATCCTTTTCTTATCCCATTCGAGATATCTAGACAAACCAACCTCATCCAAGCCAAAAACCGTCCATGTTGGAAAATCCTGGAATGCATCCATTGCTCGCTAAGTGTCCTCACAATTGAGTCTCTGGGAGGATGAACCCATGAATGCTGGTTTTAAGATGAGAGTTCCCACGTGCTGCAAATGTTCAAGCCAAGAACCCACAGACGAGTCCGACCAATGACGCAGTCAGATCAAGCCTGTCCCTCTTTATAGTTTCACAACTCTTGCCTTTTTCAGAGCTATTGATCATATTCCGCAGGTATTTCTATGTTGCATTTGATATTTTGAATAGGTAGTGGACATAGAAATGCAAAATATTTGTATTATATCACGGAGGACGGAGTACTGGGAATTAGTTCAGGGAAAAAAGAACAATCTATATATTGTAGTGGGGTGCGCGGTCTCTTTGCACGTGGTAGTGCCTGTCTGCGAACTAGACAAAACTAGTGAAGGTTATTGAGTAGCGTAGGAGAAGGAAACCCAGGAGTACTCCGTAGTTGGTAGAAGAAAGGTTGGGATGCTCTTCCAATCTCTTGTTTCTCGCACTTTAAAATACACAGATTCAGCTTAGTCATCTTACACCGCTATTTCGTAGAGGTCCCCTCTACAATAATATAACTCCGTACATTTTGGCATCTCGAAGTAGCCTATCAAATAAATAGCACTCAACTACAAAACCTCGCGGCTAAATCTCGGGCATAAAGAAACAGGATCGATTGGTATACACAGCGAGGGCGATCGAACAAGGTTTATACAAACCTCCACCTGTCTATATGTAAGCTTTATTTTCAATATCAAATCGTATCTGCATGATAGACTTCTTCCAGACAACGATTCTGGTGATACGATGTGTACCCCTGGGAAATGCCAACAAAACAAGAGCAGCCACTCCTTTCCCAAGCTCTGTACCTAGAATGGCCTTATATTCGGGGGTATCAAAGTCCCAGCCCACTTGATTTACTGACGCTGGCGATGGCTGAAATCCTTGGGAATTAGGTGGTTGAGTCTGAGCCCAAATTGTGTGTATGAAGTCCCTGGTATCTACGTTGATAACATTTTCGAGGTATATATGTCGTAAGAGATTCCGGGCGAAGTGAATATCGTACTGTGCAAGGGCGACTTGGCTCCACCAAGGTCCATCGTATCTATTAACATTTCTCAGGATAATAACTCCCATTGCCGTCGAGATATGATAAAGGTTAGTTCCTCTTCCTCTTTTCGGGTGCGCAATGACCGAGTCCTTTGAGATCTTGATATCGTGGTATTCTTCATTACCTACGGGGAGCCCACAATCCTCGAGGTCACCTTGAATAGTTGGGGGTCTCGGGCCCCAGCGGTTGAAATTAGATGTCCATCTTTGGGACCGATGTTTGGCATGGGTCAAGCTCCTAAATTCAAAATCTAGTTGCTGCACTGTGCAGTTAGGCTCATTTGCATCGTCGATCCACCTTTGTCGCAAGTGTCCCCACATCTCGCGCTCACCGTACCGATAATCGGTTGGGTCAACAGATGGAGGGGAACCAGGCTGAGAGGATGCGAAAACGGGATTATTGGTAGGGCCGACAAGTCCCGAGGTGGGCAGAGCTACCGGAGCAGGGCGGGATATATATTGTAGTTGTATAGGAGCGTCGCCGGAATTGGGAGGGCCCAAACTTGGGGATCTGCGGTGGCGGCGACATATGCCGAAACAATTCCAGGGACAACAGCCCGACATATCTGTGAATATGTTAGATTTGACCGGAATGTATAGAACTTATAGAACTATAGTATTGGCTATTGAGACATATATTGAGTGGTGTATTGAGTGATAAATATGATACGGAGAGAGACCGAGGATTATATAGATGTAAGCTGAATACGGAGTAGGCAACGCATACTCGGCTGTGAGTATCTCTTTGAAGTACACACAAAGGGGACAAAAAAAGACATAGGGTACACAAAGAGTCAACATAACTATCAGCGCTCGAACAAGACAGACAATGATAGTGGGAATTGAGATCATGGTCCTAAATAGACACTAAGAAGTGGACAAAGAAGTTGAAGTCGAAGGCACTGAGAACAACGAGCACAACAAGTGCGCTGAGAATATCAATTTCATAGACAATTATGGACAAAGAGAACACCGTAAACCAACACGGGGATGTGGATAAAGAAGTCAACTGCTAGAGTACTAATGTCATGCATGATGTCTAACTAGGGCACGTCGGGACTAATGTCACCAGCCTACTCCGTACTGATTTAGGAATTCTAGATTGGCACATTTCAGGCTAAACGATATTGAGAAGATGATTAGCCCGGGGATAATATGTTGCATACTCTATTCAAAACAGTTTAGGATTTTAATTGTGTGAGGTCAAGTTGGCTGCAAACTAGTTCCAATCCCAAGCTGATGATGCTATTGTTTACTCCGTACAATGAAAGATATCTGTGTCGTTGCAGGATACTTGTATTCAAATTAAAAATACGTATGTTGTATGATCAAGTTTAACTATTGAAGGATATGAAAGTAATCTAAATTTGAGACTACTTCGAGGGCTTGAGACATTCTAACCCCTGAGCATTGACTGCTATGAGTACTTTGAGCACTTTCTGCAGAACTATTTCTCCGAGACTTCCCCTGTCTGCAAATGCATCTAAGAGGAAAAGGGGAAATGACACTGCCAATCATTATCAATCAACTGTACATGTGCATTAGCGTATACGATGCCGTTTCTTCTTGGCGCAACAATTGGCGCAAAACTTGGCGCAAAACTTGGCGTCGCATATTAAAGCTTATAGATTATTACCTCGGTACGGAGTACGAAGTACGAAGTAGAATTATTTAATTATTCATATTGAATTACATTCATGGGATTAAGTACTATTCAACTACTATATATACTTCCCCAATCACCTTGGAAAATCTAAATCTCATTCACCAACTCCTATATCAATTGCCTTACGATATATCGCACCTTACACAAGGTGTTTGTCGAGATGAAGACCATCATCCTAAGTGTTCTCCTGCCGGCATTAGCCAGTGCAGCGGAGACAAGTGGAGAATTCACGGCGCTGAGCTTCAACGTCGCAGGTCTGCCATCAATCCTCCAGTCAAATGATGTCAATGGCTCCAAGTCCGAAAATGCCAACCAACTCGGCACCTACTTCGCGCAGTATGGCTACGATATCATCAATATGCAGGAGGTACTACTTCACCCGAGCCCTAATATATCAATTGATCTAACCCACAATTTAGGATTTCAACTACCATGCCTACATCTATGAAACAGATAACCACCCCTACCGCACCGCTACATCTGGCGGCGCAGCCATCGGAAGTGGTCTGAACACCATCTCCAACTATGACTGGGTAGATTTCACCCGCGTGGAATGGGACACATGCTCCGATGCATCTGGCTCAGACTGTTTGACTCCGAAGGGTCTCACATTCATGCGCTGGAACCCGGCCGATGGAGTCTATATCGACTTCTACAACGTCCATGCCGATGCTGGGTGAGTAAAAACTATTCTCACATTTTGTAATTGATCTAAGGACTGACTCCCCGCTAAGTACCGAGGCTGATGACGAAACTGCCCGCAACTCCAACCTGCAGCAAGTCGCAGATTACATTGACACCTGGTCGGCTGGTAACGCCGTCGTAGTCATGGGCGATACCAACAGTCGGTACACGCGCGCCGATGACACGGGCCTTCGCGTCTTCAAGTCTCAGAATGGCCTTTCTGACGCCTGGGTCCAGCTTGAGAAAGGTGGCGTCTACCCTACAGCTGGGGCAGATGCCTTGGTATGTGACAACCCGTCTTCTATTGAGACCTGCGAGACAGTTGATAAAGCGCTGTACCGGGGGTCTAAAGTTATGACGCTCAAGGCAGACAGCTTCGTCTATGATGGTGATAAGTTCACAAACACTGACCCCGAGTATCTGGGAGATGTTCTCTCCGATCACAACCCGATTCTTGTGAACTTCACCTGGTCGCTTTCGTCGTCGCTGCGACAAAGTCAGTTCTCCGGTGGTCCGCATGGGAATTGGTTTAACGATCTGCCCAATATCCCTTCATCACCTGCTGCTTCTGTGATTACTTTCTCTGGTGCGTCGAGGCTGGATTCTGTTGCTTTGAAGTTGAAGGACGGCACATCGTTCAGCCATGGAGGAACTGGTGGCACTGAGGTCTCCCTTACCCTGGCCACTGGGGAGTATTGGACGCAGACCAAGCTCTGTACCGGGCAGTATAATAGCCACACTCGCAACTTTTATATCAAGGCTACTACCAGTACTGGCAAAACCTTGGAGGCGGGCACCTCGACTGATGATTGTCAGACGTTTACTGCCCCCGATGGCTTTGCTGTTGTCGGTTTCATGGGACAAGACGGTGATGAGATCGATCAGTTGGCTTTGGTATATGCGGCCTACTAAGGGCCATGGAGAACGACTGCGTGAGAGGTGAATCCAAATTTTGTGGTGAATAATGCATGTTTTCATTTGCCATTTTTGGCCAATCGTATCAAGTCATGGTTTATGCTATGTATGTCCCAAACGCCGAGGTATTTCGCAGAAATCTACCCATATGCACCGCGCTGTGTAAATAAGCCAAAAAGAAAGAGCAATTTAATCAATCATATCTTCTGGAAGAACGTCATCTGGGTTCTCCCCAACCGCTTGGCCCACCAGGCGCACAACGCGCTTGATTGCCTTGGATGCAGGACTGTCCGGGAAGTTATCCACAAAGCTCTCGCCGAAGTCGCACGCCATACCAACGCGGGGATCCAGAGGGACAGCGCCTAGGAAAGGAATGCCCATTTTCTTCGCCAGCCGGCGACCGCCGCCAGTTGTCGCTCGGAATATTTGCGACTCGTGCGTGCAGTTAGGGCAGACAAATCCAGACATGTTCTCTACCAACCCCAGTACCTTAATGCCAGCCTTGCGGCAGAAGTCGACCTCCTTGCGAACATCCAGCAATGAGACCTCCTGCGGAGTAGTCACGACCACGGCACCGTCAACGCCAGACTCCTTCAGTAAAGAGTTGACCGAAAGATGCTCGTCAGAGGTCCCGGGAGGTGTATCGACAATTAGGTAATCTAGCTGGCCCCAGTCCACATCCTTGAGAAATTGCTTGATCAGTCCGTTCTTTTTAGGCCCGCGCCAGATCACCGCATCGTCCCGGTTGGGCAGCATGAACTGCACGCTCATCGCGCCCAGGTTATCTGTAACCCAGACGGGACTCCAGCCAGCGTTGCTAATGTGAATAGTCTCCGACTCCACACCCATCATCTTGGGAATTGACGGCCCGCAGATGTCGGTGTCCATGATGCCGACGGTAGAGTCTGGGTTGGAGGCGAAGGCGTGCGCAAGGAGGGTTGAGAACGTGGATTTGCCGACTCCTCCCTTTCCGGAGAGGACTAGGATTTTGTGTCGTATCTGGGAGAGTCGTTCAGTGATGATTGGGATGTCGGGGTCGGGGCCTTTGGGCGCGGTGGCGCAGATCTGTTGGTTTGGGCAACCGGCACAGGCATCGCCTTGGCCAGCTTGCTCAGATTCAGGGCCTGGGCAGTGTTCTGCGGAGAGTTAGTGTGTGTATTGTGTCAATGATTCTGCGCATGCGTACCTGGTTCGGGTGCGACAAGGCTGGGCGTCACCTTGGACGACACTGCTAGAGACTCCTCAGCGAGCTCTTCTACGTAGGGCGCCATTTTAGACTGCTACTCTGTGTGGCAATTGTAAATGAGAGCAAGCGATGGAAAACGAGAAGATAAATGTTATGAAGTCGCAAGAAACAGAGAAATTCGATGTCCGGTGGCGGCTTGATGCTTGATAAGCGGGTAAGCGGGGATGACTAAAAACCCGCTGCGATTGGCGGGGCAAGGCACATCTGCGGTGTCGGAGCCCTTGCAGGCCAAGTGTGGAAAAGTCGAAAGTGCAATATTTCATTTGATATGATGGCTATACTCGCCGAAGCTATGAAATACTGGAGAATAATGGGCATATTGTACAATAAATGGGTAAATTAACTAGAAAATAAAGCACGGCTGGAGAACCCGGCCTTCATCACAAACCACTGTGGATGATCTATACCTATCTATCTTTTATGTCCGTTTGCTAAGCCAACCAGATCTCCGTATTTTAATGTATTTGTAGTTGCAGTATACTGACTGGCCTCCGGTGAGACAGTCAAGATCATGGCCGAATGAGTATCAGTTGATGCCTCAAAGTGCTCTCGCAGTACCATAGTCAATGGAGAGGAACGGTATGGGATACGTGATTGCTTGCTCGATCGGGCTCGGATCACTTCTTTCAACGCGAGGAGGTCAGTATTGATCTGCCTCCCTTCTTGCTTCTCTTGGGGGGTTTGTTTGAGGGCAGACCCAGTCGTACTGGAAAGGAACTCAGCACCGGCCAGATCTACAAACACAAGCTTCCCACCGACACATTGATGTGTTCGAGCTGTAGTTGCATACACCCTAGACTCATGCTCTTCTGCTTCTTTCACGCGAGCTTCAAACTCGGCCTTTTTTGCCTCTGCGGCATCGACGCGTGCTTGATCCACTTGATAATCAGGATTCGGAACGAATTTCCCGTCTTCCGTCTGGACAACCGCGCGATATTGTTCCTCGATATAAACATCCGTTGCATATTTCCCCACAGGAACCAGCTCAGATTGCCGCTCAACCACCTGATCACGCGCATTGAGAAGATCCTTAGTTACGATTTCCAGTTCGATCACGGCATGCGTGCGTGAGCTTTGATCGTGCACTGTCGATGTCGCAGTTTTACGGTGCTTCAAGCCTTTTTGTAGCTCCCAGTGTAGCTCTTCAAAGCTCCAACACGCCTTCGTAGCGATTGGTCGGACTCTCACTTTCCCATTCTCTAGCATTTCTGTTTCGCCACGGATATAGATCCGGCCATCGGATCCCTCGCGGACAAAGCACTCCTTCCGCTCATTGAGGAGGTCGACAGCGATATTCTTCCGCAGTTCAAACACACGGAGCCCAATGCCGAATCGATGGTTACTGTTCTCCACATTGATGTCTTCTAGCGCAGCGCTCAGCTGACGTGCAGCAGCCAAACAAAGCCCAAACTCATCAGCATGCTCAAAATCATAGCCAATCATGGTATGGGATTTGCCGCTGCCTGAGTGGCCGTATGCAAAGAAATTGCAAGATTTGCCCTCCAGAACTTGTGGGATGATTGGTGCAACGACGCGGTTGAATACCAAGTGGTTGTTATCATCACATTCGATGATCCCATCAAAGGAGAATCCACTTTTCCAGGATTTTTCTCTTGTTGAAAGTGCTTTTGCTTGTAGAGGTGAAGTAACGGAGATGCATAACTGTGGATTGTTATGATGCTGGCCATACACTCGCTGGATTTCTCCCGTTTCGGCCTCACTCGGGTTGAGAGGTCGCCATCTCATCCATACTTTAAATACATTCATATTCCTTACAATGAGTGGTATTGTGTCTAGAAGGGAAGAAACATGAACACATGCTCCAAGGTTGTCCCGAGGTCGCGCATATGGCTTATGTAACGGGCCAGCAACTCCGGCGGGGCAAGACATCGATACGATTTACATTCTGTTGTTGTATAACGTGTTCCTTCTGTAGAAAACCAAGGATACCCGCCTAAGCATTGATCAATGGACCGCGTTGAGAGGCCAGGCGTAACACCCTGGTGTGGAATCTGTTCTGTATATAGTATAGGCCGGGCTTTGAAGCTTCTGATGTTGCGAGTTACTTGAGTTCTATGTAAATGGCGTTGAGTGGACCTCACAAAGCCAAAATACGAAGGACGAGTCAATAAATAGCCCCATAGGGTTATAAGAATCCCTGGCCCTGTCAATAAGAAGGGGACCAGATTCTTGATCTGGCACCTCCACTGCATAGACATAGACGTAGCCCAGTGGAACAGACCGAAAGGCTGCACTCAGCATGCTAGGGCAAGAAGCGGGGTTTCTGAGATGCAGCATAGTTTGGATCCCCTCTTGCATATTGCATACAACATAGTTAAATACAACCTAGGTAGGCAGTGCACTATTATGAGGATCTATTATCAATCTTGAACGCATTGACCTGAGTGCCTGTACATCGTAACAAAGGGCGTCAGTTCTGGACCTGATCAACCGGGAATTTGGATTGGATGTTAGGTACTCCACTGGCCGTGAATACATGATCACAGTGCATTTTACAACTTATATACGAGGCTCGAACTCAAAAGGAAATGGGAAATGCACATATCAATCTATGTAGGCGGTGTAAGTGTACACGATATGTACTATAACGCACAACTTGCCCAACTTGCACAGGCCGCACCTGCCGCACTGCATACCCCGCTGTTGATCGGTATTATATATGGGCAAAATGAATAGACGTGGGTGTCCAAAAGTATTGTTATTGTATTCAAAATAGAATCAGACGGGTCTTTCTCCCCCAACAACTAGCAAAGAAGCGGACTAAAGCCACTTAGCGTTGATCAAAAGTCCCCATTTCTTTCCCCTTCGGCTCCATTCGGAGGCCCGCATCTTTTAAGAAATCTCAGTCTCAACAGTTCCACTTTTGCTCGGGATTGATATAAATAAGAGTTGGTCTCCTCGATAAATTCTTTTGTCTTTCTGAAAGAAAAAAGCGAGACCTCCCATTGTCAAGACAAGATCCTTGGATATCCGAGGACAAATCATAAGCCCTGCCCTGGTGTTTTCCCCACTGACTAAGCACAGTTCCGCTTTTTCGACTATCACATGCTTCTGTCGTCACATTCCGTCTCAACGCTTTTCTCTCAACACCCTTGTAAAGTGGCACACCATGGATCAAGGCCTTTCAACAGGGGCCCATCGAGATATTGATGGGCTACGTGAGAGAAATACATGCGTTGATTCAACAGTCAGTCGCGAGGCTTTAACAGCCGGGGAAGTAGAGATCGAAGATAAAGATGGTAGAGATGTCAAAGAATCAAAAACATTTGGCAGAACTCCCGATGGAACAGGTAAGCTTGTGTGTGGATTATGTTTGCAATTGAATATAGGTCTCAACTGGATGCAATCATTCGTGTTTTGTCAAGTGCCTGCTGCTAACCGGGTTCAACGTCTCTTCATAGTGTTTACGGTCCCTCAGACTCATGACATGGTCTCCCAACTGCTTTGGCCTTCCGAGCCAAAGAATTTTGGTGATCTTGTGGTGTTGATTCTACTGGCGGGTCATATTCTGTTTCTCTGGGCGCTGCCCACGGGTGCCAAAATCCCGGTCTTTGCAGTCACCTACCTCTTCTGGCGCCTGGCTTACAATGCAGGAATTGGGTGGCTGCTTCATAATCAGTCACACCACAAGACACTAATTCGATGGGCGGAGAAGACCAAAGTGTTTGTCAACCCAGCCAGTGGGAAGAACCCTCACCCTAAATTGTATAATTGGATCAAACGGGAACTGGAAACCAAGATCCCGCATGATTACTCGTTCGACAATGCTCCAATTGAATACAACACCTGGCTTGTCTTTAGGCGTCTTGTGGACTTGATCCTTATGTGTGACTTCACTTCTTACTGCCTTTTCGCGATAGCTTGTGGTCACCAACCCGCCGACGAGAGTATTCTCATGACCGTTCTCCGGTGGTCCGCAGGTATCGTGTTAGTGCTGTTTAACCTCTGGGTCAAATTAGATGCGCATCGAGTGGTCAAGGACTATGCCTGGTATTGGGGTGATTTCTTCTACCTCATTGACCAAGAATTGACTTTCGATGGTGTGTTCGAAATGGCACCTCATCCCATGTACTCGGTTGGCTATGCGGGTTACTACGGAATCTCTCTGATGGCAGCCAGCTACAAAGTGTTGCTCATCTCGATCATTGCCCATGCAGCACAATTCGTTTTCCTCGTTCTTGTGGAGAACCCGCATATCGACAAGACCTATAATCCGCCACCACCCAGAAAGCGCCCCACCGACCTAGACACTCCCACAGCGCCAACTCCGTCTGAAGACCAGCCTCCCAACGCGACACCTTCGTATTCGGTCAAGCCGCCACAGTCCGTCCACAACCTCCTGGGACTACACAACCTGGATTTGTATAGAAGCACAGACTCATCCATAATGCTGGTTCAGCTCCTTGTATTCTCTATTACAGCTTTGACATCATCTACACCAGGATATCAGTTGCTGTTTGTGGTTCTTGCTGCTGTTTCCAGAATCTGGTATTCCGTAGGCATTGGGTATATCCTTCGGAACCAATCCAACACCAAATCCTGGACAAGGCACTTTGTCAAGTATGGCGACACGCCGCAGGAAGCATGGAACCAGTGGAAGGGCACTTATCATCTCAGCATGATCTTGTGTTACTCTAGCTTTATTGCCGCCGTGTGGAAGATGTACACACTCCCGGCCGACTGGGGCTATGGCTTGGTTCTGTTCCGACATGTGCTCGGAGCTGGCCTAATCAGTCTGCAAATCTGGACTTCGGTCAGCATCTACGAGTCTCTCGGTGAATTTGGCTGGTTCTACGGTGACTTCTTCTTCGATGACTCTCCAAAGCTCACCTACAACGGTATTTACCGCTTCCTCAACAACCCGGAGCGTGTTTTAGGTCTTGCAGGCGTGTGGGGCACTGTTCTGATCACCTGTAGTGGAGCCGTCGCTTTCCTCGCCTTGCTAAGCCACATCCTGAGTCTGGCTTTCATTCAATTCGTCGAACGTCCTCATATGCAGAAGCTGTACGGTCGTAGCCTTCGCCAGGATGCGGGTCTCGTTAAGAGTTTGAAGCGGTCCCTGCCACCATCTCTCAAGCAATTGCACGGGAGTGTTGACAAGATGTTTGATGACTCCTTCGAGTTCATCGAGGAGATGCTTGACAACGCCCGACCCAAACTTGCCGCAGGTGTCAACACCTTTGTTAAAGATACCACTGCGCTGTTCCAGAAGTACCCTGCTCGCGTCACCATCTCCCGAATTGATGCGGACCTGGCTGGATTCGACGCTCGCGATTATTCCCTGTCGGTTGAAGGCACCAGTGCTCTGTCCTTTGAGGAGAGCGAAAAGAACAAGGGTCGGGAAGGTGCAAACGCACGCATGCCCCTGGATCGCCGTGGTGATCTCAAGGACTTGACATTCGAATACGGCTCCCCCATCAAGGTCAAATGGACAGCGCCGCTCCACCACAGCAAGAAGGATTGGATTGGTCTTTACCGAGTCACAGACAATACCTCGCGAGAGGTCACTCGTGTCTCATCGCAAGGTCGCTGGGTCGCAACCAATGAAGGCGCATACGACAACTCGACCTGTGAAAAGGGTATCCTCACCAGTGATATTGTTATCCCATCGCCCGAGCGCCAAGGCCAAGAAGCCTGTGAGTTTGCATCTGGCGAAATCCTTCTTTCTGGTGACAAGCTCTTCTGGACCCAGGGTGTCTTCGAACTTCGCTACCACCACAACGGTATGCATAATGTCATGGCTATTTCGAGACCATTTGAGATTCGTATTCGCGGGTCTGATGAGGATGAAACTATTGCCGATACCGATTCTCTTGTGGAATCCGCTGTTGAGAATGCCTTGTTGCCCGTTGTTCGTAACTGTTTCGATCGTGATCCTGACATCGCTCCGGAGACCGTTGATGAGCAGTTCGGTAGCCTTGTGGAACGGGATGGCAAGTTTGCTAAGCGTGTTGTCTTTGCTGTCCATCAGATGTAAGTTCCCTTCTTTTGATGATCCTTCCAATGATGTATCGTTCTCTGACCACTTCGTCACGCAGGTTCGGTATCGAGTTAGCAGCTGAGGTTGTCAAGGCCGATGGCAACGTGCGGAATCTGGCTTGGAGAATCTGCAATGCTAAGAAAGTTCTCGTACGTATCGAACTGCCGGCCAAAATTTGGTTGTTGGACCAAGGCTAATTCTCCGATAATGCAGGCTCCCTACAGCATGTCAAGATCCAATGGAACGACGACGCCACTTGAGGAGAGCAAAGAATGATTCCTCGAAGCAGGTTCCCGATACGTCTAACCCAGTCATAGATTTATGAAGGCAGGTGATGACTTGAGTTGAACTGCAGGCGTCAATCGTCAATCGTCAATCAAGTGGATTTGGCGCTCGACGATCGATAAACAAAACAAAATCACCAAAAAAGGGAAGATGTCACAATGAAGAAACATCATGAGGAGTTGTCCTGTTTTGCTTTCCTTGCCTTGCATATAAAGGGTCATGCGAGGTTCAAGGTAATGATCCCCATGATGGTTTTGTTTAGATTTCAGGGTTAAGTGGGTGGCAGTGGTGCTTTTCATGTCTCTTTTGCCTTTTGGGGACGTTTTGGCTACAGGCCGGTTAACTTTTATTCTCTACTTCGTCGTACATAGCTTTGGGAGAAATCTATCGCTTTGCTTCTGATCATTGACCTCGTTTTCTAGGACTCTTTGGTGGGAGAACAAGAGGTAAGACTGCTCACAATGCCGCGAGAATTACAAAGGTATAAAAGTGTCTATCTTCACCGGCAGGTATAATCTATATAATCCATAGCTCACAAGGACTACTGAGCACCTTTAACATGAGGGCTTCCAAAGTAGTAACTTCAACCAGTTCTAGCCCATATCGGAAAATATACCCGAGCATTGGCATACACAAAGCTTCACCACCTCGCTCGCGCCCTTGCGCATGAACCTTTAAACTCGATTACTCGACTACGTGCTACGAAAAATAAGTTCTTTCCATAACGCAAGTTTGTGCTATTAGGCAGGTATATCCAACTATAAACCATGGTTTTCTGGAGTGTAGACCTAGGTAAAGCTTTGAATGCTGTCAGCGCAAGTCCGAAAGACCCGAAGAAGCAAAACAAGCACGAACAGCTTCACAATTTCAAGCAATATTGGAAGCATATATAGTATTCAGTCAAGCCGGTTAACTCATCCCATCCCCTGTTGACCCCTCGCACCGAACTGTCACCCAAGACGGATAAGCAGCCCAGCATTAGGAAATCAACACAAGCCAAGTATAGCAGTACCATGCCGCGGACAAGACAACATTGCAAAGAACGTAATCAGATGACGACGAGCCCAAAGCCTCCAGGCTCCACAACCTTCCTCCCGTTCATACCCGAAGGTACAAAAGGTCCAGTATAAGGGAGATGGAAAACAGTGGATCGTCACCTGTATTCCTCACAATGCTGTACGGCTTGGGTGCAACCTGAGGGGCGGTCCTCAAAGAGGTCGTTGAATGGATAGACTGGTTGTCATCATAATAACTGGGGGCGACGTGCAGTGAGAAAAAGACAATGATATACCTTTTAGATAGATAATGAGGCAGAGCATCAACGATATAGATTACAGCTAGATCTTTTGACTTGTCAGCACTCTTGTCACCGACAGGATGGTTGAAAGACAATGATAACAACTCAAAAAGATCAGGAGTTTTTGGTAAGGTATTTTGTTATCTTCAAAAATTTTGCAGAAGCAGAACTGAAAATGGTTTCTCATCATAATGAGTGCAGGCGGGCAAGTGGAAAAAAAAGTTCGGTCTTACCTTATTAGTTGGAATTTTCGTAGGGCCTCCCAATGTACTCCAAAACAAGTTAATGGGGGTTTATTCCTGTCTTTAAACGATTGTTAGTCGCTGACACATAGCAATACAATGTTGAAAAGTAATGATAAAGTTGTTGTCATTATCAGATGGTGATGCATGTTTGTTCATGGCCCATTTTTTTGTCGCCAAACAGGAGTTGGAACTCTCTCGATCATATAGACAGGGTTGGAGGGGTTGAAGGGTACTCACATATGGCATGTTAGTGATGGATAGAGTGAAATATATCAATTATCATCAAGAGTCAACTACATCGACATTAGATGGAGTTCTCTGTGTGATTTTAGAGTGTGAAGAAGAGAAAAGGAAAGGGAAGAGCAAAAAATCGAAGAAAAGTCGCCAAAAAGCCAAACGGCGCTAGGCGGTGGGGCCTCCAAACAGTGCAAACTCCCAAGATTTCCGTTTCTGGGACTTCAACCATTGCGATCTCTCGACAGCTTCAGTATTGCGCCAAATTACCTAAAATGGCTGATAGAAGACGTATCAATGGGCCACCTGGTGGCACAAGACCTCCAGTCTTTGCATCCCTCCAAGAATCCTCGACAGGCGTCGCAAATCGCGCCCAGCGCCAGCGCCAACCCACCGAATTACGGAAAATCTGTATGAAACGCCAACAAGCTTCCTGCTGATCACAGCTAACTCTCAACGTTCTAGTTCTCAAAACAGGATTGATTCCAACCGCCTCAGGCTCTTCATACCTTGAATTTGAACCATCCGCTTCCCTCGCCTCCGCCCGCTCCAACCCCAAATCTCTGATCCCGCCCTCCTCAGCACTCAAGCTGGCTTGCACTGTCCACGGACCAAAGCCACTCCCCCGCTCTGCTGCATTCTCGCCGAACCTCGTTCTCACCACTCATGTAAAGTACGCGCCATTCGCTGCCCGCAAACGGAAAGGACATATCCGTGATGCCAGCGAGCGTGACCTTGGTGTACATCTAGAAACCGCCCTCCGTGGCGCAATCATTGCCGAGCGCTGGCCCAAGAGTGGTCTGGATATCACTCTTACAATCATTGAAGCAGAGGATGACCGTTGGTGGGGCGATGCCCCGGACTCACATGATGCGTCGTGGGGAATGATGAACGTGCTCGCCGGTTGTATCACGGCGGCTTCTGCTGCCATTGCGGATGCCCACATTGACTGTCTCGATCTTGTGTCCGGCGGTGTTGCTGCTTTGGTTTCAGATGACTCAAATCAGTCGACATCATCTCCCCCGCGACTCATGCTTGATATTGATCCAGCGGAACATCGATCAATTCTGTCAGCTTGTGTGGTGGCATACATGCCTGCGCGCGATGAGATTACTGAGCTCTGGCTCAAGGGTGATAGCTCAAGGGTGGCTCTTGAAAAGGACGATGGGCGTACGGGCCATGAAGCTTTGATTGACGGAGCTGTCGATGCGGCTCGTGGCGCTAATACTGTCTTGGCTGAGGCTGTGAGGGAATCTATCGCTAGGTCTTTTGCTTAAGTCTAAAGATACTCATACCACATAACGAATGAATGAAGTTTACAGGTTCTATCTTTGATGTAGCAAGAAGCTATTTTTTTGGGGGGGTGTTCCTGTCAATTTGAAACCGTGTCACAGGACTAGATGATGCCCTAAAAAGCAAGTGCAGCCAGCATCATCACACTTCGATCCAGTTCGTGTTGTCTGCCATGACCACAGTCCCCTTCCTCCAACCGGCCTCTGCATGCTATATTTATATTTTCTTGTGACTCGTCTATCGTTGTAATGGACCTCCGTCTTCTTGATGGGGCTCTTGCCGGGTGTGATCCCTACCGGGGCACGCGGAAGGGAGTGAGAATGACTTTGGACGATCAGCCCCTTTTACTTGTATCATGCCAAGCGCACGGGATAATGAAATAATTGGTGGCTTTTTTCATCCAATAGGTATCTCTTGGGCAATGTGTTACACGATACATATACAAATGTATTTTTATGGACTCCAACTCGTGGAAGAAGTCTGTCTACCAGACCAAATTATTATGTGTGAACTGCTTTTCATATCATAAAGTAATCCACGGAGTACTCTTTGCATAATGCGTGGATATTGCACTATAGACAGAGCGGCATTTACATCCATTTAGTCACACGATACGAGATTGATACAGCGCCCAGTTAGGCAAGATATCGTTCTTTATATAGCAGTTTCATAGTGGGTTTACAGACAGATGACCTAATCTTTCAACAAATTGGTACTGTGGTGTTTTTACTTGTCTCTTTATATTTTCATACTCTGTCGGTGTTATGTCTTTTTATATGTCTATCTTTCTCCTCAGTGTTGCCCACCAAAAGGATCATACACTATAGTTATATGTAGGCTTCACTGCAATTATTGGCGGATGATACTGATACAAGTCAAAATGCGTATTTTAAAATTTTTTTTCCGGTCAAAGTAAAAAAAAAGGGGCAGATAAAGTCGAAGGTTGGACGGTTAAACAAACGCCTGCCGGTTTCCCCCTAAATCAGGTTGTAACGATCTACAGAGTACTCCGTACGAAGTAGGGCAAGACCCATCGAAATCGAGGAAATAGTATCGGAATCGATCGATCGTGGAATATCGGATCTAAGGAGTTCGTGATATACAACATATGGGTACATCGCACAATATAACTATGTACAAAGTACGGAGTCAACAATAGAACCTGAAGGAACCGAGAACTCCACAGAGGGGTCTCCAAGGTTGAACGTGAAAGATCGACTTGTATACTACGAAGTATGTATGTTGTAGTTTGCAATTTCCCCCTGAGAGTAGTGAACAGAGTACTCCGTTGTTGTACGGAGTACACTATGTTGTATGATGTACTCCTGCGGGAATAAATTCGAGATCCCAACTATCTTAGTCTTTGAATTGGCAACTCCATCCCCTTAGGGTTGCTCCCAACTTGGGGTTCCTTTAAATAACCGACCAAAAAAGGTGTTCGGTTCGTGTGTTCCCGCTAGGCAGACGGCTCACGGTCTGGCGATCACCTCGTCACACCAATTACCAGCTCGCGCGGAAATTGGAAGCTCCATCGTATGCCATAACTCAAGCCCTGAATCCACTATCACTCTCTCTTGTCCGACATAATTAGAAATTGGAACCACTCGATGAATCGCTGATTGGTGCACGACCGCTGGTGGGTATCTCTGGAAATCACCAAACCGGATTCTCGCCCATCGTGCAATATGGATCCTGTCAAAAAAAAAAAAAACTTCACGTGTGGATCACAGCTTCGGATGGGGCAGCTCTTAAGCTCTCAGCCTATAATGCAGCCTGAACGTTTGCCGAGAAGAAGGAAATGCCCACTCACTACAGACATGATCCATGATCCAGTCCAATGCACCTCTTGACCTCGGAAGGCATGTTGGGCAAAAGAAGAATCCCCCAAAATGGTTCCAAAAGAGAGCAAAAAGACTCGACTCGAGTTGCTATTGCCGAAGCAGATTGCCGAGACAAAATTCTAAACAAAGAAAGGGCAGGGTGCATTGTATATTCTTAAACTTTTAGCGTTGGAACCGTCGCGCCTCATCTTAGGATCATGGAGAAGACCGGGTCACTCCCCCTGACCTAGGCACAAGACCGGTGATAGATCTGCACTCTGCTTTCACACGATACTGGAGCCCTATCCTACTTTTGGGCTTTACGACTTGACTTTGTTCTTCTTTCTCCCGTTTCTTTCACTATGGTATGACACCTGAACCGTGTGAAGGCCTTTAATTCCCCCAGCTTGGATGCCATGACATCAATTTGTTCAATTCTTTATGACTGCTGGCCTCGTCGCTCCCTTAATCATTAACTTGACCCTATTTTATTTTATTTTTCTCCCGTCTACACTACCCATTGTCCTTCATTTTCCAATTGCGTGCCGGTTTTGCGCTTGATATCTACTTGAAGTCTTCAGAATGGTTGCATTAAAGAAACTATTCCAGACGGACAAGGCTCTTCCTCGTCCGGCAACCAGCCTTGGACTTGAGGGTTGTGGCATAGACCAACCCTATTTTCACACGGCGGTTGACTCGCCTGCACGAAGTCACTTTGAGGGTGGTTTCCTGTCCAGAGATTCACGCTCACTAGATGTGGCTCATCATTTTGATCAGATCGAGAAGCAATTCGAAGATCTACATGACCGACTAGAACAGCCGGCATCTGCTCAATTCCAATTGCGGCCTCATAGCCCTCATTCCGCGCCCCACAGACCTAAAAATGGCCGACATATTGACTTGATGGATGCCCTATTCTCTACGGAGCACAATCAAACAATCACCCCGGAACCACTTTCTCCTCCCGCTAGCCTATACAACGAAGATGTTGCGGAACGAAACATGACCCGGTTTCTACGGATCCAATACCGGAATGGAATTTCTAGCTCGGGTATACTTTCGGCCCTATACCAAGAGGACGTGGCCGACAGAAACATTGCGAAATATAGCAGCCCTGGTCGCGCTTTGTCTCACTTAAGTTCTCGGTCATCGCCAGCTGCACCTGGTAGAGTACGGATTCCAGAAAGCCAACAGCGCAAAGCCAGGAAGCGGGATCCAGGGAAGCCTAACTGGGCATCGACAGATAATCTACGGACGAAGGTTTCCCCAGATGATGGCTCGGGCACTTCATTTCCACGATCACAGTCTCACCTTGGCAATTACCTCAGACCCCAGAGATCTGCGCCGAGCCTTTCTGCTGACGAAGACTTTATCCCACAAGAAGATGCACCCCCAACTCCCGTCCAGCGCTTGGGTGTTCCTCCTGCTTATAAACAAGGGAAAAGGTGGAGCAACACTCCTCTGCCTGATAGCCCTACAATTCCTATCCCCATGGGTGATAGTGACGGCACCACCGAGGCTCCTTCGGTGCCACGACCACCTGCTATAATAGCTCCCAGCACACAAAGATCGCTCCCCCCGCCACAGTTATCAGAGCCAGTCTTCAAAAAGAATGCACGAGGTCTCTCGATCAATACACAGTTAGCTGCTAAAGGGCGCCCAACATTTGCGCGCCGCGCCATCCAGCCGCCAACACCCTCAACCTGCGAATTGAAGCGGGCTCCCAGCATCGCAGAAGTGATGAACAGTCCTTTGCCGGTTTCCACCCCAATTAGTCCCCCAAAATCCTCTTCACCCTTCAAAGCTTCGGACATGATGGAATTTTTCAGCAAGGCTTATAAATCCGTCCAAGGCTCCCACCCAACTTGCGAGACGCTGCAGGACACCATAGTCCGTGAGGTCAATTCCCACGAGGCATTCCGCCGAGTCCCCGTGCCCGCTCCGGGGCCTCCATTCACACCCGCATCAGACCAAGACGAGTTCAGCAACGACTACAAACCAGCGAGCGCACTCCACCGAAACCCCTCAGCGAAGAACCGGCTCACGAACAAAAGCTCATTCAAGCACAAGAGAACCCCCGAAACCCGCCGTAGCATCTCAACCAGCGTCGGCTACGACCGCCTCCTACGAAAAGTCTCCGGCTCCCCCGCTCGCCGTCGACACACCGATGCCCCAGCCCCAAGCCCAGGCTTCCTGGCTGAATTCCAACACCACAAAGAGCCCATGATCACCCGCCCCGGATCCGGAGAGCCAATCACGTACCTAGACGTGCTGCACGCAAGCAGTGAACATCGACCCATTTCAACCGGTGGCTGGGCAAGTCCCTCTGTATCTCGCAAACGAGGACGCTCGGAATCCGTCGGCAACCTCGCCGGCATGGCCTGCTCGGGCCCGGATGTGCCTTTTGTACCGGGGACAGTCTACTGCATGCAAGCTCACTCGGCTCCTTCAAGTGACGACTCGAATGAAGATAGTGATGATGATATCATTCACCTCCCTAGCCCGAGTCCCCCGCCGCGTGTGCAGCTCGAAGGCGTCGACGAGAATAACATCCGCTATGTCATCGATGCTGCTTCGCCCGATGAGGCGCAGAAACTCATGTACTGGCCCCAGCGGGTTCGCCGCAGCGGTGCCTCCAATCCTTATGGGAATAGTCTGTCGCCGTTGTCTCGTGCTCGTATGCAGCTTCGTGGTTCGCGCTCGGTTGAGACTTACTAGGATGTGGTCAACGTTCTTTTGGGACGATTCCTTTTTCGCCGCATGATAACGATGCTCTCATGATTCCCTTCCCCGCCCCCTTCTCTCCTTGTTTCCTCCAAAAGAGCTGTTCGATCATTTTTCAGTCTTTTATCTCTCTTGACCCCGTTGAAGTAACCTTCGGTATTGCCCTGGTCAATCCTTGCTCTCTTGCCTCACTCCACACTCATACACCTTGTATTCATATATCCCGTCTATATTAACCCTAGTCTATCTCTCCTGAGCCACCCTTTCTCTTGTTCTCTTGTCTTATCTTGGACCCTGTCAACCTCCAATTATCTCCTTCTCTTGTCTTAATACCGTGGTTGCATGATCTGGCCGGAGTTCTTGTCATTATTATTACCAGTGTATATTAAAGCCCCGTAGCGATTGCTCTATCCCCAATGTATCAATATCCTGTTATTCGCTTTGCAGATAATTGTCTCTTCCCTCTTGAAATGAGTACCAATGTACTCGGTATATGGCTGCCAATTCTAGTTTACCCCCTATTTCTATACGTACATACTTTGGTTAATTTATACCGTCATATTCACTACCTAGGTACATTCTTCTTTTTATGTCAGCTTCCTGTTCCTTGTTGGGCATCGAGGCTGCGCATTTTACCCTCGGAAATCGGGATCTATCCAGGGGTGTGATATCTCCAGGGCTTGTGCTATTGATGTATCATGTATTATTAGTTTGGTACTAGTTTACGGGGTAGCGGATCTTAGAAAAGCAATAGTAACATGCCTCATTTTCATAGTATCATTGCCATTTCCCCTAAAACTCCACATTGACAAATCAACATATTGAAGGGACGCCTTGGGACCCACAGAAGAAAATGCCATTTAGTCAGATACTTCAAATTTGTCTCACTTATGCATTGGGGAGCGTCGCACAAAATACAATGCCCCCAGGACTCGGTGGTAGCGACCACTGGTAATTCGGACTGTACGGTAGTTTAGGCGGCAGCAGAGAAAAGACTTGATATGGATGCAACGCAATAGCTTAGTAAGAGCCTGTATTAAGATAGTTAGTGTTTTGTCATGATTCTAGGGGCGAGATAGCCAGGGGATTAGAAACTTACGGCCAAACATGCACCATTTCTCAGCGAAACGCTGGCACTTGGGGTTGCAGCAGGGAGTGACACCTTGCTCAATACCCTCGGGCTGCTCGAAAGGAATGCACAGAGACTTAGCACCCATGCTGGGGGCCTTAGCGTCCTCAGCCTCGCCGGAGTCTTCCTCGGCCTTGCGGGCACTCATTTCCTTGATCTGGTCCTCGCACTCCTCGGTCAAGCAGTGGGGAATAACGCAGATATTCTTGTTGTTCAGGGCGGGCACAAAGTCATCCCAATTAGTGATCTTGATGCGGTGAGCCTTGAACTGCTCGTCAGCGCGCTTGTACAGGTCAGATTGGATGGTCTCAAGGAGAGCAGGAACGCCAGTAGCCAGCTCGGCGATAGGGATGCTGCCCTTGCCATCCTTGCCGGGGATATCACGGCGGGCGGTGGTAACAAATTGGCCGGCGGACTCGCCGGGACCGAACTCAATGCGCAGAGGCACACCGCGGAGCTCGTACTGGTTGAACTTCCAGCCGGGGGAGTAGCTGCTCTTGTCGCTGTCGGCACGGACGCCGGCAGCAACGAGGACGGCGACGAGACTGTCGACCTCGGCATTGAGCTTCTCGCGCTCCTCTTCGGTGGTCTTGGCAGTGAGACCGACTGGGACAATGATAACCTGGACCTCAGCCACACGAGGAGGCAGAACCAGACCCTTGTTGTCACTGTGGATCATGACCATAACGCCCAGTGAGCGGGTCGACAGACCCCAGGAATTCTGCCAGACGTGCAGAGGGGGCTTCTTTTCATCGGCCGTAGCGGTGGGATCCTCAACGGTGATGCCGAACATCTTACTAAAGTTCTGGCCCAGTCCGTGGGATGTACCACCCTGGATACCACGGCCAGTGGCGGGGATATAGCCTTCGACAGTGGTGGTGTAGTTACCGCCAGCAAACTTCTCCTTCTCGGTCTTCTGGCCCTTAACAACAGGCACGGCAAGAAGTTCCTGGTAGATCTTGGCATAGTAGTCAAGGATGCTCAGAACTTCCTCGCGGGCAGCACCTTCAGTCAGGTGAGCGGTGTGACCTCTGCACATTGTTAGTATGTCACTTTAAACAGAAAACAGCACCGAAAACATACTCTTGCCAAAGGAACTCTCGCGACCGTAGTAGTGGCTGAGGGTGCTTGAATTCCCATCTCACTGTTGATGTTAGTAACTTTCAAGAGTATAGAGAAAGAACAGAGGCCGCACCGACTGAGTTCCACTGGTTGAGACGAAGAGGGAGGTCACGGTGACTGCGAATCCACTTGGCGTAGTAAGGGTACATGACAGTCTCCGAAGTAGGGCGAATGGCAATCTTCTTCTCGAGGGGGCTCGAGCCACTAGAAATATATGTTAGTGTAGTTCAACTGAAGTATAAAAAGGTATTGCAGGATCGGGGAACGGCGTACGCATGTGTGACCCAGGCGACTTCAGCGGCAAAGCCCTCGATGTGGTCCTTCTCCCGCTGCAGGACATCCTCAGACACGAAAAGAGGGAAAGAGCAGTTCTTGACACCCATTCCCTTGATGGCTTTGTTGAAGTATTCCTGGATTTCCTCCCAGATGAAGTACAAGGCAGGCTTGAGAATGAAGCAACCGGAGACATCATAGTAGTCCAGCAAATCACCCTTGGTAAGAACCTGCTGGTACCAGCCGGAGAAGTCTTCCTCCTTCAGGACATCAATACCAATCAAAGCGGCACCATCAACCTTCTTCTTAGAAGCTTTCTTGGCTTCTTGCTTGCCAATACCCTTCTCTCCCTTGTTTGAGGCCTTCTTATCAGCCTTCTCGGCCTTCAATTTGGCGAGCTTCGCGGCTTTTTTGGCGGCGTTCTTTGACTCGCCCGCCTCGCCATCGGCGGGGGTTTGAGTGCGGTCAGGCAAGGTCTGGGGGGCAGCGCCCTCGAAGGCGCGTTCGTCACTGGGGTTCTGGCTAGCCATATTGAAGAAGCGAATGTCTGACTAGACAATGACAGGGAAACCCGAGTCGAAAGTAAATTGCAAGCAAGCGAAATCGGGGTATGACTCCCCTCCGTAAAGTGGGATGCGATATCGAAAATTACTAGCACACCGCCTCGGCAGAACTTTTAGTGCCCACAGCACCCCCCAGAAGCCAGACAGCTCTGCCATCGCACTCGAATAGCTCATATTACATCGTCTGTTTTAAATATGGCAGGCATTTTTGAGGCACCGCGGAATGCGGACACACTCTGTGAGTCTTTATCGCATCGATGATTGTTTTCGTTGCAATAAACTGACCAATCTCGCACAGTCTTGGGTGGGCAGAAAATCACCGGTGCTGATGTCCGTGAGCAGAATGGTATGTTGAATTATTGATGATTTTGCCTTTGCTGGGGATTGATAGCTGATTCCTTGCAGTTCTGGCAACACAGGCGATCGCCAATGTCATCAAATCCTCCTTCGGTCCCTCTGGTTTGGACAAGATGATGGTGGACGACATAGGGGTATGGAAACGATAAACCCCGCAAAGCTTGGTTGCAGCTTCTAACGTTTGGCAGGATGTGACTGTGACGAACGATGGTGCTACTATTCTGTCTCTTCTTGATATCGAGCACCCTGCGGGCAAGATCCTCGTTGATCTGGCCCAACAACAGGACAAGGAGGTACGGGCCTCTACAACATACATATATCAAACACACACGCTGATAATTTCAATTTCAATAGGTTGGAGATGGTACTACCTCGGTTGTTCTGATCGCCGCTGAGCTTCTCCGGAGAGGAAACGAGTTGATGAAGAACCGTATACACCCTACCACGATCATCAATGGATACCGACTTGCCCTGCGCGAAGCCGTCAAGTATATGAATGAAAATGTTACGACTAAGGTGGATAATATCGGAAAGGAAAGTTTGGTCAACATTGCGAAGACTTCCATGTCTAGCAAGATCATCGGTTCCGATTCCGATTTCTTTGCGAACATGTGTGTGGACGCAATGCTGCAGGTGAAGTCTGTGAACCAGAGAGGGGAGGTCAAATACCCAGTCAAGGCCGTGAACCTGCTTAAGGCCCACGGAAAGAGTGGTACCGAGTCTGTACTCGTGGACGGTTACGCGTTGAACTGCACTGTTGCTTCCCAAGCTATGACAACCCACGTGGCCGACGCTAAGATCGCTATTCTCGACATGAACCTGCAGAAGGAGCGAATGAAGCTCGGCGTTCAGATTACAGTGGAAGACCCTGACCAATTGGAGAAGATCCGTCAGCGGGAGTCCGGCATTGTTATGGAGCGTGTTGATATGATCCTGAAGTCTGGTGCCAATGTCATCCTCACCACTAAGGGTATCGACGACATGGTCCTCAAGCTCTTCGTTGAGAAGGGAGCCATGGCTGTCCGTCGTTGCAAGAAGGAGGACCTGCGTCGCATCGCTAGGGCCACCGGTGCTACCATGGTCAGCACGCTCTCTGACCTCAACGGAGATGAGAAGTTCGACGCATCAAACCTTGGACACGCAGAGTCGGTCTCCCAAGAGCGCATTTCAGACGATGAGTGTATCCTGATCAGGGGCACCAAGATCCACACTGCAGCTTCCATTATCCTCCGTGGTGCCAACGAGTACAGCCTGGACGAGATGGAGCGCTCTGTCCACGACTCTCTCTGTGCCATCAAGCGCACTTTGGAGAGCGGAACCATTGTTCCCGGCGGTGGTGCCGTGGAAACCGCACTTCACATTTACCTCGAGGAATTCGCAGTCACAGTTGTAAGTAGTATCGTTCGCTCTCTTTTTCTCCCATGTAGGTATCTAACATTTGCATTACAGGGTTCCCGTGAGCAACTGGCCATTGGCGAGTTTGCACAATCTCTTCTTGTCATCCCCAAGACTCTGGCAGTCAACGCGGCTAAGGATTCATCTGAGCTCGTCGCTCAGCTCCGTGTCCGCCACGCCCTGTCACAGCGTGTACAGGACGGCGATGCTAACGAGGAGGAGAAGGCCATTGCTAAGAAGAAGACTTACCGCAACTACGGTTTGGATCTGACAAAGGGACGGGTTCACGACACTCTCAAGGCCGGTGTGCTGGAGCCCAGCATGAGCAAGATCAAGCAGCTTAAGAGTGCTGTGGAGGCTTGCATATCCATCATGCGCATTGACACGATCATCAAGCTGGACCCCGAGCAGCCACAGGATGACGGCCACGGCCACTAAGCCTGAGCTCATTTTGACTACCCCAATCGCAAAAAAAAGGCAGTAATATGATGTGACATAGATGATGAGCAGTAGTAAATTCTGATTTCTGCTGCAACTGCATATGAACCAATTTCTCCCTATGTAGATACATGAAACCCGTAGCCCTAAACAACGATTCTACTACATATATCTCCCTCACTGCCGCTTGGCGGCCATCAACTTCCGGTATTCCTCAACGATATTCCTCCGCTCACCAGCCAACTCCTCACGCCGTCTCAAACTTCCAACCGCAGCAGGCACATTGGCAACATCAACCTTAGCCCCGCCACGCACCTTAAAGACCTCCCGGGGTTTAACCAACTGAGGCGGCGCCTGAGCAACCTCAAATGGATTCTTCTTCCGCTCCTCGTCACGCCTCTTCAGCTTCGCCCAAGGATCAGGATCATCGTCCCCGCTATCAGCATCCCCGTTGGCATTCGTCCCCTTCTTCTTGTTTTTCTTCGCAGCAGCGGTCTTCTTCTTCTTTCCTCCAGCAGCCTCAATCTCCCACTCCTTCCACTGCCGCAATTCAGCCTCCATATCATCCTCCCGCTGTTCCCGCTCCTCCTGTTCCCTCTCCCGAATCTTAGCCTCCTCCTCACGCCACCCCTTCTGCAGTCGCAGCAGATGCTTTTCATGCTTCGTCCGCTTGTGCTGCTCCTTGATCTTGGCGTCACCCGTCTTGACCGACTTGGTCATCTGCGACAATGGCATTTCGCGGTCAACACGTGCTACAAACTCGGCCAGCCGCTCACCAGGCATGATCTTGGGCAATTCGGCCTTCTCCTTGGCGGCGGCGTGGGGTTTTTGCGTTTCCCCTGCTGTCGCGGGCTTCTTTGATGACGTTGTTGCGTCTTCTGTGGCATTACGCTTGCGCTTGTTCGGGCGCTCGCCTGTCTCTAGTCCTGATGGTGCCCGTCGACCTGTCTGCTGGTATTGCATTAGGCGGCGGAATGCTTTCGGGGTGTCGTCTTCGGTGACATTCTTGAGACGGTGGGTGGGTGCTTTATTGGCGCTCTGGTTTTGGTCTTTGGCTTGGTTCTTGAGTTTTTTGCCATTCTTGCCTAACTTGGGCTTGACTAGATCGCGGACTGGAAGTGCTTTTGCGATCTCTGAGGGTGGGAGATCGAAGTGGCTAGCGTGAGGGGAACCGTTAGTTTTGGGCACTGAATACACTTAGATAGATCTTTAGTGCTCACGATTTATCGGCTTCGCCGCGTCTCTTGTGTTTGTGAGGCATTTTGGGTGGTTTTGCAGTGGAAGATTGGACGATTGGAGTTGTTGGCGGAGCTTTTTTTTCATCAGGTTGGCCTTATCTTATCGCTCTATATGGGCGACCTCGACGTTCATCCCCGGAGATTTCTACTTCTACTTCTACTTCATATTCGCCTTTGAAAAAGAATTATTTTATTGGCCTGTACTCGGGGGAAGATGTATTACAGTAATTGGACTCGAATACGGGACACGTTGCTTCAGTCAGATAATTCAAATAAGCCCGAAATAAAGGGTATGCTACGCTAATTAATATGCCCTCCCAAACACCAGTAAAATGCCCACAGGCAAAAAAAAAAGGAAAGGAACATCCGGACACCTCGGAAAATGCGAAAAATTAAAAAAGCACAGAAGATGCGGGGGAATCATTCGTCTTCGTCGTCAATTGAGTCTTTCATATCAGCCCAGCCACACATCCAGCGTTTACCCTCAGTTTCACCACCGATTCGAAGCTCGCGAGCCTCAGATCCCTCGCGCCAGCATCGAGCGGAGTAGTCATCGCTCACAGTAATGAGTTCGCCTGATGGGGTCCAGGACAGACCAGTGACCTCTTTCTGATGGCCTTCGATAAGAGGAGTGCCTGATTGGTGGATTGGGATGGTATCTTCGAGACGGCCGGACAAGCCGATTCCAGAGTTGGTGCGGCGAAGTCCTGAGCGAGTAGTGAAAAGGGGAGTCCTGCCAGGCAGAGACTCGGCTGGTGTTTTCACGGGAGAATTGAGGTACCGTTCATCGGTAGGGAAAAGAATGGGGCAGTTGTCGCTGCTGCCAGTAGCCAGCATCTCGGGATGATCGTGGTTTGCTTTGCGCACAGCCAACTTCACATAGAATGAGGAAATTTGGAGACGAGGGTGGCGGAAACCATAGAGTGGCCCAAGACCGTCCTTGTCGGAGCCTCCAGTTCTTCGTGGACGGTTGTTATTAAGTGAAAGTTCAGGTGCATGCCCGAGAATTAAGTGAGATGTCGAGTATGCGTAAACAGTGTTGTCTCGGCAAAGCGTGTACAATCGTGAGCCATCTCCTCCAAACGCCATGGAAGTCAGGCCAAAGCGTCGATATTTCACATGGCTTTCTGGCTCTTGAGTGGTAGATAGAGGGATAACGGGTCGACCACGACGATTGTTATGTGCTGTTCGCAAGTCCCAAAGTCTGACACTTGCGCTAGCCTCAGAAGCTGTAACAAAAAGATTTTCGCGGCCAGGTGAGAGAAAAGCGAGAGAAGTAACGGTGATGTCGGTCCGGCCAATTGGTGGCGCATCATTCTTGTCCATGGTCGTTTTATGAAAAGTTGTGTATGCATGGGCACCTTCGATGGTATTCAGAACGTGTGGGTATAACATCTTTGGAGGTGCAGTGGTCACGGCGTTTTCGGATTCGGATTCCAGGGAGCATTGAACTTGCAACGCAGGCCGTTCAAATCCTTTGCAGCGGAGATCCCAAATATTGACATTTCCATCCCGGCTGCACGTAGCAAGAACCTTATTGTTTGACGCTGGTTGGAATTGAACACGCTTAACAGAGGATGAGTGATTCGATAAGCAGTGGATGGGTCGTTGTGTTGTCATATCAATAATGAGAGACGTTTGGTCGCCAGACGCTGTAGCCAGTAGCATGTCGTCCGATGAGAACTCGAGATCCATGATCGAATTCATGTGTGGACGGAAACCAAGGTATGCGTCAGAGAATCCAGCATCCTCATCCATCGATGAATCCAAGAGCCGAATTCCACCTTCTTCATCCCCCACTGCAACAAGAGAATTTGCTTCCGATCTGTTAGCATTTATAAAGAGCAGTCAGGTGAAACATGACTTACTGTTGCATGAAGCATTACAGAATGGGAGGGCCACTGAACCCTCCGTCGCGTAGCTACCACACATGTGACGGTCCTGCGATTGCGAATAGAAGTTGGAAGTAAGGTCTTGCCAGCCTAGAGAGGAGATTAGAAGTGTATAAGTAAGCCATGGGGGTGAATACCAACCAGCGCCAGAGTTAGATCGTAGAGTTACTTTATTTGCCCGAGCCCCCATCACATTTCGCATAAACAAAGCACCAGATGATTGCAATGCCTGGGAGCGGCGCACAGGGGCCACGGGGAGATTTCGCTTGGGTGGACTCGGCGGTACCAATCCATCAGGACAGATGTCGATGTTTGAAATTTTAATATCTTGTTCCACATCCTGCATCGGTGACCGGACACGAACTCTCTTCAGAGGTGAGGATTGTGGGGAGACGACTGAGGAGAATGAGTTCTTTCTTTTCCTGCTTGGGGTGCGAATAAAGTCTTCTGGTAAGCCATCGTGAGGACTTCTGGTGCTGCCAGCCTTGGTTCTTGAAAAGGCTGGCCCCAACCGATTCACCGCGGGGGATGTTAGTGCCCGCAAGGCCTGGCGGCTGGTTGAGGGAGTGATAGAAGTATCCCCAGTTGGTAGTAAAGAACGCGGGGTAAAGAATCGACGGAATGACCGGGGCGTTACAGTCGGTGGCTTTCTGGTTCTGCGAGTATCGGAAACAACAGACGGCGGGGATGAAGGAGGCTCTGGAGGAGGAAGGACAGGCTCTGATCGGGGTACCTCCGGCAGATTGGAGATATCCATTATGTGTTGAACGAAAAGAAAGCAGAAAGAATCTAAAAAAAGGGTTATGGATGCATCGGTGGAGGTCTGGCTAAAGACTAAAGGGGATCGGAGATGAATCGGGGAAGTTGGATCTTTTTTTTTTTCGCGCGACGTGACGCGATCGTGTCAAAGGCATAGGCATTTTACCCCCTCTGAATATCACAATGTCTAGAAACTCCTTCAATCCAAATTACTTCTACGGTTACCTACAAAATTGGCTTGGACTAATTCCTAGGCTCAATTGTGTTGGTTTTTCGTCCATAAACGCGTGGAATTACTACTAAGCACAGGGTATCTCGATATCGCTATTATAAAGATATGAAGGTAATATATTGAATTGGTATAGACTTTTTAATATTAGAGATTAATATTAGAGATTTAATATTAGAGAAATCTATTGAAATATTAAATAATATGACCAATGTATCGAGTGGCTTTAGATCTATGCCTGTTTACAAAGCCATGTATCTCTACCTTCCAAATATAACTACTAGATATAACTATCGTAATATAACTATAGTGCCCTAGATATACATGAGCAGCAGAACTCTATCTTCCAAGGGGTGGTATACTATTGTAGACATGAGGCTCCGGGATAAATCCTCGAACGGCTCTATCCTTGTCTTTGTAATGTATAGCTCAGGATGTTTACTGGGAAACTCTGCATGGCTTTCCTAGACGAGGATAATTCACAATATCCATCATAGACAGCTCTGGGCCCTTTTGGAGGGAGGTAAAACCGTCGGGTTGCCAATTCCATGCAAATAGGCGCAATCATCTCAGTCCACTGGTTCCCCTCAAGGTCTTTTCTACTTCAATCCTTGACGTCCCATCTTTAACCGAGATATTTAATTAGTCCATATGCCTTTCAGCGTTCTACCACTCTCTTCTTTCATCTAAGCACCGGTCCAACCAGACCATTCCAATGTGTTGCATAGCCACATCCAAGGATCTATCCCCAATCTAAAGCTTCGCCTTCCCAACTCCATTCGCCTTAGCCTTCTCCTCAAAATACTCCCTAACCCTCTCCCTCGCAACAGAAACAACCTCCGCATCTTCAACAGTAGGCGGCACATTAACCTCCGCCGCATATTCCCCCTTCACCCCAATCTCAACAAGTTCCCTAAGAACACGCCTAAGCGTCTTCCCACTCCGCGTCTTAGGAATCATCCCCCGACCCTGTATAATCCCACCCAGCGATGCAATAGCCCCAATCTGTTCGCGAACCAGCGCGTTAACCTCGGCAAATAACTGCGGGCTTGCTGTTGCCGGAAGAGGCCCCGATTCTCCAGGGATTGCGCCACCTTTAAGCTGGATAAATGCAAAGGGAAGGTGTCCTTTCAGCGAGTCGGGGATGCCGACGACGCTTGCTTCGCTGATCGATGGGTGCGAGAGGATTGCTTGTTCAATGGATCCTATAGGAATGGATCAGATCATATATCCTCAGATCATGGCGCTAGCAGGCGAAAGAAAAAAAAAAGCAAACTTCTTACCGGTACTGAACCGATGTGCGGCAACATTGATGATATCGTCACTTCGCGACATAATATGCACGTATCCATCCTTATCAATCATCCCTGCATCACCGGTATCGACCCAGCGGCCATTAAACCGCTTGAGATACCCTCTGTAAAACCGCTCCTCGTCTTCAAAGAGGGTTGTAAATGCCGATGGGCCGAGCGGCGGCGCCATGACGATGTTGCCCATTATGCCACGCGCGACTTCACTGCCTTCGTCGTCCACGATGCGGACATCAAATCCAGGCATTGGGAAACCTGCTGAGCCGGGACGGGTCGTGAGGGGAGAATGTTCTGGCCCAGATTGTATACTAGCAAGGGCAGCACTCCCATTCAACGCAACTCCCGTAATCGGGGAACCGGATTCAGACGACCACCAGTTATCAATAACAAGAGCACCGTTCGCTGCATACTTACTAAGCAGATATTGGTACGAGCGAACAATACGCGGCTCGCTACGCTCACCGGCGAGGAAAAGCGCACGGAGAGATTTCAATCCTCCGCGCTTCCCAACCTCGCCGATAAACTGGTCGTCCGGGTCATCTTTCCGGATAGCTCGTATGGCAGTTGGAGCCGCAAAGAGCGCATTTACATTGTGTTTCTCGACGATGCGCCAGAATGTCCCTGCGTCCGGCGTGCCAACGGGCTTGCCTTCAAACAGGACGGTTGTGGCACCGACTAGCAGCGGCGCATAGAGGATGTACGAGTGCCCGACGACCCAGCCTATGTCTGATGCGCAGAACATTGTGTCACCGGGACCTTTTATGCCGAAGAGGGATTTTATGGAGAGTTCTAGACCCACGGCGTGCCCTCCTGCTTCACGGAGGACGCCTTTGGGGAGGCCGGTTGTTCCTGTGGGAAACACCTGAGTATGAACAAAATAGAACCTGGTCCAGTTCTGAGATTCCCTTACCACTGGTATAAATGATATAGAGTGCGTCCGTGCTCTTAACAGGAACAGGTCCAGCCTTAACCCCACGGAACCGTGCACTCTTAACGAGTTTCTGCCAATTACGCTGTCCACCGCGCTTATCGGGTTGATTCCAGCGCAGTTGGTCACGCTGCCAGACAATGACCCTGCTCGGCTTGAAGCTGCTTGCCTTGACGGCCCCCTCGACGAGCGGTCGGTAGGAAATGGGTCCCTTGGATCCCTCTATTCCACATGACGCTGTCATTATAGCTTTCGGGCGCGCAGCCTCGATGCGCTGTGCTAGAGCTTGCGGGGCGAAGCCGCCGAAGACGGCGGCGTGAATTGCACCTAAACGGGTTATTGCCAACGCAGCTATTAGGGCCGCGGGGATCATTGGCACTAGATGTGCTACGTGGTTAGTTTTGGGTTTCTCCTTTTAATCCATTCCCCACTTGTGGTGTCATCGCGAAGTTGTTGGTTTGCCTACTGTAAATAATAATAACATCGCCCTTCTGTACCCCTTCCTCCCTGAGCACACCAGCAAGAACCTCCACTTCATCGAGTAGGCGGGCGTAAGTGTACTTCTCCGTTATACCAGCGACTGGTGATTCCCATACAATCGCAACATTGTCTCCATGGCCCGCGAGTACATGTCGGTCGACACAATTGTAGGTTGTGGAGATCTCACCGTCGGCGAACCACGACCAGTGCTGGTGCTCGGTTCCGCTCGGTAGAGATTTTGTCTGCCGTGTTAGGGCATGTGAAGGCTTGCGGTGCCAGTGGAGTCTGGCCGCGTGATGAGACCAAAATGTTTCTGGGTCGCCAAGGGAGTGTAAGTGGGTTGTCGCTTGGGGGTGCGGAGACATGTTGGATAGAATTCGAATTCGAATGCGGAGTTGGAGAGATATGATGTGAGAAGTGGCAAAGTTATTTGCCCGGATTGTGATTTGATAGACTGAGAAGCTAAGAGAGAAACAGGTTACACAAGACAAAAAGAATGAATTCGCTCGAAAGTACTCTAGAGCCCTGATATGGAGCGCTTCTACCCGAGGTCTTTCGGATCCAATGGTGCACTTGGCACGGGAAGATGGAAGTTAAGACCTGCAGGTTTTTGATCGACAAGACATTTTAGGGCGTGTCTGCGCCATTTGCGGAGAAAAGGGAGAGAGGTGAAGCTGCCCCGAGAGGATACAGCCGAGGTGAGTCTGTGCTTTTTCCCCCGCACTTTCTTCAGTACCCAGCGTGTATCCAGGTATCCAGCGTGTACCCGAAATATACCCAGAGGATACCCAGAGGATACCTCATGTGTAGTGTCAAGTACATCCTGGAATAAGGTACTGCACCTGTACCCTGGTACTTTTCGCGTCGGATTTTTCAAGTTATTACCAAGTGGAAACACCTTTATCAATTGTCTATATCGCATAAATGGCTGAAAAATGAATCAAATAAAACAAGCTCAGTCGTAGGGTATCATATCGAAATGCCTGCTAATGCGCGACTGCGATCTTCTGGCTTCGTCGCCTGGGATTTTTTTTTGGGGTGGGTTCTCTTTCAGAGTGCTCCGAGGTGTGTGTCTGAAAGAGATTCTTCCGATCGCAACTTATCAAATAAGCAGAGACCCGAAGAAGAGGCGATCGTCAAGGAAAAAGAGTAAGAGGAGCTTGGGAAAACCTAGACAGCCAGTCTGCATGCCTCGGCGCATTTCCAAGCAAAACAGAAGCAAAAAAAAAAAAAAAATTGCGCTCGCTCGGGGCTTGTAGACACTGGCCTCGATCCCCACGCCAGTTCTCAGGCTCTTCAAAATGCGAGCGTAAAAGATGTAGCATGGCAAGGACCACCGACGCCGAACGAGGTAACCAAAAGATATAACCACCCTCCAGATGCACCCGGGACCAAAAGGAAGAGAGGAAGAGAGAAAAAAAAAGGGAAACAGCCATTATTTCAGTCCTCGTGGACGGAGCCGGCCGATCACAAGACAATACACTGGAGCCGACTGCGATGCCGCGACCGGTCGGGCCGGAAGGACTTGGGGTATTCAGGACCTGCGTCGCGATCACGGTGGCCCGATCCAAAGCCTGTGGGGCGACGGTCTGCACCACGGCCACCTGCAGCCTGCTGTCGCTGCTGGCGCAACATGCGGACAACGTCGTAGAAGGCCTTCTCCACATTGATACAGTTCTTCGCGGATGCCTCGACAAATTCACATCCCAGCTCCTTGGCCAATGCCTGGCCTTCCTGTGCTGAGACTGCACGCTCGACAGCCTTGTCGCTCTTATTGCCAACTAGCATGACGGGGACGGGCATTGCGGGACCCGATGAGGCGTTCATAGGCGAGTTCAAATAGCTGGGGCCAGAGGGGGAACCAGAGCTTGACGATTCTTTTACCATCTTAATTTGGTTGTAGAATTTTGTGATGCGGGAGAAGGAGGCGCGCGATGTGATGCTGTACACCAATACGAAACCTTCGCCATCTCGAATCCACTGGTCTCTTAGCGCGGTATATTCTTCCTGGCCCGCTGTGTCCAGCACCTCGAGCATACATGACTGTTGATCGATCACGACTTGTTTGCGATATGAATCCTCGATGGTTGGATCGTATGTTTCGACAAAGTGATTAAGACACAACTGGAGGTACAGTTTTAGTGGAGGTTCTTGTCCCAGATGCCAAGGGTTTGACCAACCTGAATGGTAAGGGCGGTCTTTCCAACACCTCCGTCTCCCAACACCACCAGCTTGTACAACGTCATTTTTCCAGCCATGGTGGGCAACTGGAATTGAGAACAGTTAAAGAAACAGCGGAGACAATCAACCTAGAAAAATTAGCATATTTATAGCGATACAGCTTGCAGATGAGATACCTATAATTATTTCAGGGGAAAGAGGGGGAAGGGTCGAAGCCGCAAGGAGGGGGGGAAGGTGTGTTGAAGTGGCCCACGTTCTAGGCGGGGGGGGGGGCGAAAAAGAAAGCGGGAGCTTCCACACGATTCACAGCAACCCCCAATGGAAGAATGACGCAAATGGGAGAGATGGGAAGAGAAAAGGTAAAAGAGAATTAGGAAAAAAAGAGAGGGAGAGAAGAGAGAGAGAGAGAGAGAGAGAGAGAGAGAGAGAGGGGACCAGTGTGCGAAGTCTGGTCCGGGGGGCTGGAACGAAGTGGAGAGAGGGGTTCAAAGGAATATGGGAATATAAGAGAGAAAAGAGAGAGAATATAGGGAGATATACTCCGTACGAAGTAGGCAGATATAGTATAAGGAGATATTAACAAAATAGAAGAGAAATACAATATAGAATGGAATAGAATATCAAATAGAAGAGAAAAGAGAAATTATCAAAGATGAATTTCGTACTTTTCCCGAGAATCCCCCCCCCATCCCTGTCCTCTTTACTATTACTATTCCTCTCTACTCTTCTTCTTTCTCTACACAAACTCCGAGACCGTTTCGGATGTGAAAATAAAAAAAATAAAAATAAAAGCTAAACCATTTAACAAAAAAAAAAAAGAGACATACAAATCCAGTCTGACTGGTAGTAATCTTATAATTAGGGAGAAAAAAAACCAATAGACACCTTTCTTAGGTGACAGCTCCATGAAGTCATACATTTTTCTTTTTTACATTCCCTAATATCCACATTGTAGTCTGTCTAGGGCTGTGCTGAGACTAATTTTCATATATTCCTATTATGTTCATATCCTATTTATGTTCATATGTTCATATGTTCATCTTATGTTTTTACCCTTTCATTATCTTACTATACTCAAAAGCCTTTATACATCCCGACATTTTCTAGAAAAGTTCATTCCACTAGACCTAGACCCGATCAGACAATCTCGGAGAAAGTGAAAAATGGAAAATACATACAAAAAAAAAACCAAAGAAAGAGAAAAAATAGCGAAAGAGAGAGAAAGCCCAGGTCCCGAAGGTCCACAGTAAAAAGGAGAAACGCACAGGGCACAGTGGGTAGTCCCGGATAGACTTGGCTGAAGCTCATTTCCTTGCCGGGAGAGGAAGCTGAGAGCTTCTTATTCTTTTTTTTTTTTCTTAATTTTTTTTGGAGTAAAATTTTGTTTAACCGAGAAACTGTTCTAAGTTATTTATTCTCAGATCAAGCAGTATGGAACCCAGTCTACACGTGGAAGATACGATCTATGCTTTCACGCTTACCTTATCAGCCTCTAGAGTATAAATATGTATGTATGTGTGTATGTTGTACATAAGATGTTCCTTTCTAATATCCTGTCTAAAGTCCATCGTGCAATTTGGAATTAATGAGGTGAATTAAATTCAGTGCCAAATGGTGGCACACATTGCCATCTCCAATGTGGTTTTTAAAAACTCGGATTAGTTACTCCCGACTTTCTCCCCTGGCAATTATAACACCCTACTTAGGTATAGCCCTAGATCAGTAATAGGCAGGTAGGTCACCCTCTCTCCATGGTCCTGGGAGACGCTACCTGAATAGCGTAAGGACCACGATGGGTCCCTAATCACACCCTAGACCTTTTGGATTCCGGTACATCTCCTCTTTAAAGGTTCAACGCCAACCTCGAACTAGTTTAGGATCGAGTCTTGGCCACCTTAGATTGGTTCTCATTATCGTCTACAGAGTACGGAGTACGGAGTACCACGTTATCCCCCTGCACGTTCTACTACCCCTGCCACTTTTTCCCGAGTTTCTCTGTCCCTAGCCCGCTTCCGCGCATGCATCCGGCACACCCAATACCTAATTAGGGAATAGATTCAGATAGACTACTGGTACATGTCAAAGGCTTCATGTCAATGCAATGTCCAGCCGTAGGGCCGCACGTGAAAAAAAAAAGTCTCCATTGATACATAGATCGTCCTAGGGCCTGTCTGCTAGCTACTCCGTACAAAGGTGGACAACGGGAGGAAGTTCGGAAGGTGGGTATGTACTCCCTATGCTCCATATGAGCTCTTTTTTTACCATTTCTTTTTGCTTTGTCTGGAATTTTCTTCCCCCTTTCTTTTATCCTCCTCTTCTTGCCATAATAGAACAACCCCCCCCGCTCAATTTCCATAGTAGGCAACTGGTTGGGCATCAACCCAATAGGGCTCCGGGATGGCTCCGTTCCCGTCCCAGTTCTCTGGCAGCGGGCCAGGGGGTTATATTGGGGAAACTGTTGATTTGCTGTCCACTTTTTTTTTTTTATTGAATGTGATAGGCGGGGCAGGAGACAGAACTATTTCTTTCTTCTGTTTCTCTTTTTTTTAGTCGGCATATAACAGTCTACGTATGTTGTATATTATTGTATATCCAGATTCGGACTCTTACAGACAATTTTTGGAAGAAACTATACTCCATAGTGATAAGATTTGAAGCATGCTTGTTCCAAGGTTGGCTCCCCCTACGGTGTATCAGCATGTTCAACTCTGTAGCAAACTTTTAAAGAGAGTTGTTTGGTGTTTCATCCCCCTGTTCACATGGAAGGCCCGGTCCAACGGCTCAGTTGCCATCCATAAGGGGGAGCTCTTCCTGTGGCACCAATAGTGGCCGTGCATTTGATTGAAGTAGCAGGGGTTGGTGAACGGCTCCTCCCGCCTGGCCGTTATATGGGGAACGCTGAATTCGCGCCGTTAAACGGTCCGCTATGGTCTCGCCTTGGTCTAGGATTCTAATTTCAGGTGTTCATATCAACTACGGAGTACCGGTGACGGGACTCGATATGCTCCTGACTTGTATTGACGTGCATAAATGTCCCATAAATCTGTGATACATCTGTCATCTGTTTGTGGATGTGTGCATGCATCAAGCTTCCGGTGATCAGCAGGGCGATTCCCAACAGATTAGTCCTTAGGACAACCGACTGTTGGAAATGGACTGGACGGCACATTTTAGAATTATCCCTTGGAGCCCAATCTTGGCTTGGATCTTCATTATTGGCCCGTATCTTGGATACAGTTCTGGGAGGTTGTCCAGGTTTGTCCCTTGGGTATTTATCTCGCCAAGTAGGATCACATGCGTATCATACGCTCTATATTACAAACAAAGTAGATATTGATCTTAGCCAAGCCCCCAAAAGACCCTCGATGATATGCCTCTAAAGCGTGTTGAGATCAATAATGTGATCCTCCCGTTACACTATTGATCGGATCAACGATGCCGGTGGGACTAGTTAAATGTTTCGATATCATGTGAGCGTGTCAAAGCTCAATAATTAGATATGATTATCTGCGGAGAAAGGGGAGGAACCCATGTGGCCAAAATGCTTAAGCTATTAATTAGTATGAGTTAACTTTATTGTAACTTTATTACCCTTCTAGTCTTTAGACTCATCAGCTGTACTTGTGTCCCGGTAGGACAGTGTGGTACTTTATGGAATAAGAATAAAATCATCTCATTTACATTTGGGCTGCAATAGGGGGTATCGTTCCAGTCCATGGGATCTACGGAATAGTGGACATTAATATGGTATGGCGTAGTGTCAAATGGTCTTCACAAAAGTGGACATAGTTGGGCACATGTAAGTCGTAAAACGGATTTCAGGCAGAACAATCTATCTGGGACACGGCTGTGTAATTAGCGTAATAGGATTTCTTCCTTTGGGTTAGTATCATAGTTGCGCTTTACCTTGAAGTCAATATTAATAATGTCTTGTCAATATATGCTGCTACGTAGTAGGTGGGCTTCAGGTACCCATAGTGTCGTATAATCTAACTGTAGCCATTTTTAGACTGTAATATCCAAAGATCTACCTGATGAGATATAGCGGACAGTCGTATCTTTTTATGCTCATTACACCCTTGAGGAAAATTGGCATATTGAAAGACACTCTCGGCGTTGAAATGACGCCGTAAAGAAGAACTGGAAGGCTTCTAAGGTTGGTATCTTAGTGTCGCCAAAAATAGACCTTAGATATTGTCCAGTTTGTACAACATACTAACTACCTAAACATCAAAATGTCCCCTTTGCACTATAGCCATATTCACAGACCGAAGCAACATCTGACCTCACTGATTCAGCAGAAATTACCCTTGTTGAATATCATTCAAATAAGCTGTCACCCGCTCCACCAAAATCCGCCGCGGCTCTGCTTGATCGCTATCACTCAATGCATGCGATGCATTAGGAATAACCATACTCCTTGAATCCCAGATCTGCCGCCCACTCCCATCAGCAGCAATCTGCCACCTCTTCAAGAGAGCCTCCTTATTAACCCACGGCGGCACCGACTGATCTCTCCCTGAGTACAGCACTAGCATTTTCTGCTTCAGCAAACCCCTCTCCCGAATCATTCCAAATGTCCTACGGAACTGCTCATCACTCAAATCAGAACTAAACAAATCATCCTCAGATGGATCCTCCGGACTATCTGGGCTAACTAGACTCAAAAACCGCCGACTGCTAACCGGTGCAGAGGGCGGATACCCAATCCTGGACGTCACAGACAATGGTACAACTGTGTCAACAAGATCGTGGTCTTCATACATCGCCCGCCGTGCATCAGCAACAGCCTTATCGTATATCGCGCGCATCTTGGCCGGGCTATCACGCGCAGTGCCACACTTCACAACCCACAATATGCCCTCGCGGTCAGAAACAGGCGCTTGCATAATTGCACCGTCGACCGGCTCACGCACAATCGGCTTGCAGTGGCGGTCGAACACAGGGTGTGCCGGCCGTGGGTTGGGACAGTTGATATAGTGCATCACGTCTTGGCTGCCCGTTGAATGGCCCATGATCACCACCTTTCCGGCAGCAAATTGTGCCTTATATTTGCGGACATATGAGACACACTGTGATAGCTCGTCGATGTCTTTTCCCAGTCGTCCCATGCCCCAACCTCCGCCAGCGCAGGAGAGGATTAGCGAGAATACGCTCCATTGGGAGGGATCTAGTGCGCGAACTACGTCACTTAGATAGTCGACTGAGCCGAGGCTGTCGCCTAGTCCGCCAACAAAGATGAGTGTATGTGGCTTGGGTACATGGCTGCGGGTGTATTCGAACGCGACAAGGGTTTCGGTCTGCGAGGGTGTTAGCGGTGTGAATTGCTTGGCTCTGGTGTGGGCGGTGTACGCAGTGATGTAGCATGCCAGGCTGTCCCTGGGCCACTGAGGTGAGGAGCTTAAGTTGCATTATGAGACGTTGCGTAGTGCAGGTGTGGTATCCAGTTGTAGATTCCAAGGTTGGTTTGACAATGTGCGTCAGATCAGATAAGAGAACATCAGATAAGGAACTTCAACGGACCTATTCTGGTACCGGTTTCCCGAAGACCGGTAAGATAGAAGTTAGGGCCTGGTATTATATTACTAACCTGTATAATAGGTATTATTTGGTATTATATTAACAATCCCACTTTTCATACTTCGCTCGAGTTGATCATCGCTATATCTCTCGCAACCGTCCACAGTTTTGGTGCTGCTCCAAAAGAAGAACCATAATGTCAACTTCACATCCCCTTTTTACCACTGAGAAAGACGATAAAATGATCATGATACCCAATGAAAGTGTTGTGGAAGATGGGGAATTATAGCGAACTTACGGCCCAAATAAGGCGCTTATGATGGTCTTGTTTCAGCTGCAGAATCTCAGTACCGACTCGTTAGGCGATAAAGTCTACAACAACTCAACTTATATCACTGAAACAAAGCAAGCCAGCAAGGATAACCAAGTTATCAAAAGTGATTACAAAGATGGTTTCTCCATCGATGCCACAGAAACCCTTTGGGAACGTTGTCCACTCCATTTGCTAAGAGATTAACCAAGAAATCTCTTCGGTATCTGACCAAGCGAATGTGTCTTGTCATGATACCCATCTGCTCATTGCACTTATTGCCCTCACGGGTGCCGTTACCATGTTGAATAGAAGCAAGTCCTACTATTGAAGTCCGGGCTTCTGATCTTGATTGAGAATTCAATGTTTATTGCTCATATGTTTCCTTGTTTGATGCACACTGTAACTGTGAGGTCACGGGCAGGGCTTCCTCCTCACTTCAAGACGAGATGGCGTCGGATCGCGAGGAACCTGACAAGAAAGATAGCAAAGGTTAGTATGCGTATGTGGAGATTTCTTTCAGTTTTGGGATACACTTACAGGAAACCCGCAGTCCCACATAGAAGTCTCCTTGCCTTCTCTAAATAATATGAGCGTCATTCCAGTGCTACCATCTTGGGTAGGTATGGTGGTGTACTCACGATATGCGCTGCCGAAATATGTCTTTTCACTCGTGCTGGGCAAGGCCGCTCCTCTTTCTCCACGTTATCGAGAGCCGTGCAATATGGGCACCTGAAAGCACATGCGGGGATTTTCTTCGGAAGACCGACAAGAGTTAGGCATGTCTTGAAATATTACCCCTCGGAGTAACTTGATTTGGAATACTCACGATAATCACATGGTCAACTGGCCACTGGGCTGAGAAGTGCTGTCGGCATTCACACACCTTCTTGCGTTGACTCCAGGATTTGCACATGAGTAAATATCAACTGAAAGTATTAGGGTACAGGTGCTTACACCCAGTAATTAGGTTGCACTTTGGGGTCAATTCTCGTCCAGTAGTATCCCCGGAGCGGACTGCCATCGCCAGTAATCCAAGGATTCATAGGGGGCAGGTCCTGGGGCTTGGAGGTCATCCTGCTCGAAATAAGACATTTCATTAGCGGCTAGGCATTGATGCACTCTGGGAGGGATTTCAATGTTTGAGTGCGATATGAGGGTCTACTCCCAGGATCAATCGAGTCATTGACATATGGGATGATACACGTACCTGGTAGTCTCACAGTGCAGACTTGATGGTTTAGCGACAGAGGGACGGGTATGCGATGGTCATGTGTTGAAGGGGTGAAAAGTAAGTGCAAACAAAAGTCACGGCCGTCCAAAGAAAATATCTGATGATGTCGAACTTGGTTGAGGATCTGGTAAGCTACTGCATGAGATCAGACAGGCCAAACAACCTATAGTCGCGTGGCAAGAGCGAAGTTTGGCGTTGTTGTCAGACCAGTGACCAAAAATATCAATCCCCATACTCCATACCATCGAATTCGTCACGAAAGTGCCTTTGAATGCTCATATTGCTCTGAAAACCAGGGCCCTTTGACTCTCTCCCCCTTACCAGCCCACACTACACCAAGACCTTCTTGGTCTGTCCTGCCTTAGTGTTATTGTATTTAGTGGAGAGTCATTTTGATGCTATTCGCGTGACAACACCATCACAGGTCGATGCTGACTCTTAACGACTCTACTACTTGAGCCACGTCTTACTGTCTACTGTCAGACACTGAGCTTTACTTCCATCTTCTCACATCTGAGATAGACTCCTTCAGCCGCTGTCTCATTGGTAGAAAGTCGACAGCTCTCATAGGTGTGCACCCCGTAAAAAATTACTCTTAAAAGTACCCGATATAATATGAATAGACACTATAGGTTCCTCATGTCACACTCAGAAGGACATGTAGCGGTTATTTTCAAAAGCATACTTGATGACGAGAGTGATAAAGCGACACCTGATATAGACCGCATATTCAAATTCTCTCTTAGGTTAATTGCTACTAAGAGCATCTGGCAAAGACATCAAATCAAAAATTGTATTAAATTGGGAATATCTCAAGGAAGAATTGGTGATATGGAAGAAAATGCCACTGACCCCCTTCCATTGTTGGTGTTGGAGATATCAACCGGGCCGGGGGTGCAGTCGGGTCCTCACAGTCGGGTCCTCAAAGTTCGATAGGAGATTATGCACATGAGAACCAATAAGAAAACATTCTCATTTTGATTTATGTCCTTCTCTGGGCTTAGTTAATTGCATTGACTTAGGAATATGAACGTCAAAGGTCTTCTTTCGACCCATCATCGTCCCAACTAGGCACATATCTGGGAAACATCTCGATTTGACCCCACTTCCTCTCTGGTTTATTTTCCTCTCACATCCAACAATTTGCAGTACTTGCAATGGATAGCTATGCTCAAGACCTTGAGCAAAATGAAGAGGTCACCACGCGCGAAAATGAAACCAGCCCCATCATCAAACGTACCCTCGCGGGCGAAGACAATGCGAAAACACAAGCAGTCATCTCCGAGCTTGTTCAAACAAGGCGAGGGCTGAATCAACGTCATATTCAAATGATAGCCCTGGCCGGAACGATCGGTACTGGCCTCTTCCTAGCGACCGGAAAATCCCTAGCAAGGGGTGGACCACTTAGCATGTTGCTTGCATATTGTATTGTGGGCATGCTGATCTGCTGTGTGGTGTTTTCCATAGCGGAGCTCAGTGCTCTGGCACCTCTTTCCGGTGGCATTATCCGACATGCAGAATGGTTCGTTGACCCCGCGCTGGCGTTTGCGCAAGGTTGGAATAGTGTTTATGCAAATGCTATCCTGTTGCCAGCTGAGATGGTGGCTTGTGCTGTCATTATCGACTTTTGGTCTGATGTTAATCATGCGGTATGGATTAGCGCCCTTGGCGCACTGCTGGTTATTAGCAATATGCTATTGGTCAGTATCTATGGCGAGTTGGAGTTTGTTTTTGCAATGTTAAAGATTGCTCTAATTGTTGGCGTGAATATCTTGGTGAGCAGATCTTGCAACGCAAAGAACCGTCTGATTGATTGCTGACTGCTTTTCATAGAGTATCTGCATCACCTCTGGTGCAGGCCCGCAGGGTTATCCAATGGGGTTTCGATTTTGGCGAGACCCTGGGCCCTTCGTGCAGTTTCTTGGGATCGATGGCTCATGGGGACGGTTCCTGGGGTTTTGGCGTGTTCTGAGCAGTGCAGCCTATGCATTTTCCAATGTTGAGAACTTATCAGTTGCAGCAGCTGAGACGCAAAATCCTCGCCATAACATCCCCAAGGCTGCCAAACGTGTATTCTGGAGAATCCTGATATTTTATCTAATCACCATTTTCATGATGGGCCTTATTGTCCCTTCCAATGATAAGGGGCTGCTGTCAGATTCAGGGGATGCTGGAGCGTCTCCATTTGCGATTGCTGCCACTAATGTCGGAATCAAAGTGGTACCTTCGATCATCAATGCCGTTGTTGTAACAAGTGCATGGAGCGCTGGTAACTCTGGTGAGTATGGATTTTTTGTCTGCCACTGTTCTTCTGCTAACCCGAAGACAGCAATGCTCGTTGGAACCAGGACGCTATATGGTCTCGCCCAAGAGGGACATGCCCCCAAACTATTCACCCGCATCAATCGCTTCGGGGTTCCCTGGATATCAGTTGCCGCAGTCGGATCTTTTCTTGCCTTGGGGTATATGACGCTGTCATCTGCAGCTTCCGTTGTGTTTGATTGGCTCCAGCAACTGGTCTCAGCTGCATCTCTAGTGCATTGGATCAATATAGAGGTGATCTATTTGAGGTTCTTTTATGGCTGCAAGAAGCAAATGATCAGCCGTACTGAACTTCCTTGGAAAAGCCCCTTTCAACCTTACGCGGCGTGGATTTCTCTAGTTTCGTTCAGTATCATCCTCCTTACTGGCGGATTCTACGTGTTTATTGAGGATAATTGGAGTCCTCAAACATTTGTCTCGTCATACTTCAATATTCCGCTTATATTTGTCTTATATTTTGGGTACAAATTTTGGCGAAAGACCCGGCTTGTTGCACTGGAAGAGATCCCAATCCAGGAATTCATTCGCATTGCCAATGAAAATCCAGAACCCATCCCATCTCCAGCTACTGGGTGGCGACGATTAAATATCCTTTGGGCTTGATGTTGGGGGGTTCAAAATGAAGCTATGGGAAGAGGAAAAGACATGTTCTAACAGAATATGGGCCAAATGGCACCCGATTATATTTCAAGTGTTCATTTAAATTCTTCAGATATACACGTTGTCCACCAGAACAAGTTTCAACTACTACCCCTAAAGGACAGACTGGCCTTACTCAATCCCAAATCGTCTAGCCACCTCTCGGAAGCCATCAGACTCAAGATCAACCCACATATCCACCCAACCCTCAGACTTGGCAATCGCAGTCTGCTCGTTTGACATCTCTTCCTCCTGCTCGCGCTCAACATAGATGGTCTGAAACCCACAGCTCTTGGCAGCCTTTAGATCGCGTAGATGTGCCGCAACCAGTGCGCACTGGCCTGGCTCCAGTCCAAACTTCTTGGCAGCACCGTTATAAACCAGCGGAGAAGGCTTGTAAGCTCCGAAATTCTCCGCACTAACAAGATGCGTGAAAGGCAGTGATCCATGTCGCTGGAGATCCTGTAGTAAAGAGACATTCCCATTCGACAGGGTAGAAGTGGCGAACCGACGGTTCAACAACTCAAGACCCTGGGCACTATCCGGCCACGGGTTGAGTCGGTGCCAGGAAAAAGATAGTTCCCATAGCTTCTCATCAGTGAACAGGCCTTGCAAACCGCGCTGCCACAAGAGGTCCTGAAGGGCGTTGTAGTGGTGTTGGTCGACTGACACAAACTCGTTGGATGGATCAAAGGTACTGGTAAACACACCGTAAGACTGCCGCCATTCTGCGACAAACCCTAGCCAGTCGTCCCGGGTCATGACTGCAGCACGGTCCCGTAAGGCGTCTGAGAGGTCATTGCGAGGATGGTTCACAGCATGTAGGGCGGCCTCACTCATCTCTTCCATGACGGATGTACGCCATGAAACTACTGTGCCAAATGTATCAAAAAATAACATCTGAGGTGGATGGTCCGTCGACATTTTGAGTAGTTGGTGTTGGTGTAGTTGTCGGGATATTGATCGGCAGCTATTCCCCCGCACTTTTGAGATTGCGTCGGTTTCCGAGATCTGCCGTGGAGTATTCATAAAAGTTGAGATCCCAGCTAGATATATATGGAGGTTAGGGTGAAATCGATGAGTCTATTCATATGTGCTGATGCTAGTCAGTCTAATCAGATCTAACAGCCTGATCTAGCGGGATGATCTTATTAGATCGGAAAGGGAAAGGGAACAATCAAGCAGATAGTTAGAAATGTGTCTCGAAGCACATACACATATTATATGTATTCAGTTTACTTGTTATGTTTTGAGTCGTGAGGAGTGTGGATGGCACCGAGAACATTCTGCCTGTTCTTTTTCCGCCCGATCTCAACTTCCTCAATTCTCTCACCTCACACAAGTATCACGTCCATTGTTTATTATCAATTTGACGATCTGCCATTATCATTCCCTGTATACACACTTCAGCCCCTCCACGTCGTCTTGCCTGTGCCTCCAAGCTAGATCCACTCCTAGTACAACATAGGGAGTACTGCCAGAGAAACAAAGAAACTGAGCAGGGATATGAAAAATCGAATATCGACCCGTCCAAGTCAAAAGTACCTTGTGTCCCCTGAGGCTAGTGGGGCAAATGGACAATGATGGACAATTATTGGAGATTCCTCTGTGGTGAGTGGTGTCAATCCCCGTTAGTCCGATTTTCACTGGCAATTTGGGGGCTTGACATGCAGAGTCTAGACATGACAGACTCTGTATCTAGTACATCGTCCATTGGATACGATAATAAAAGCATTTATTGCCAATCATTGATTGTCATACGCCACCTCTAACATTCAACTATGCCAACTATCCGACCGGCACTTGCATCGACATATGCAAGAGAAAAAAAAAGCATGCAATCTAGCCCGAGGTCATTGAAGCTGTGGAGTGCGTATACGATATACTCAATACTCCGTACCAAACTTGACACCATAACAATGCAAGTTTGGTTCTTCATTTCGGCCGATGTGGGTTCCTCGTTCCTCGAAGCTCTCGGTGGAGACCTTGGATGGGTCTAGTATTACCCCTGATCCGCAGTGACCGTGGATGATTTGACCTATTTGACGATTTGACTGTCTCCTTAGGCAGAAGCATCATAAAGAGGTGTCAATCAAATGCCATGCAACATGCAACATGCAACATATGCACTCTAGGGATTTTGAAACCAAACCACAGGCTCCCATGCGAAATTGTCAACGGCGATCGTCACCCAAACAAGCTACGAGTTGGCCAACACAGCCATTTGATTATATTATTCTCAAACACGCTAACCATCCCTATTTTAGTGTCTTCGGAATCGACACTATTGGTCATTGCAGAGACTTTTTCTTCTTCTTTTTATGATTTGCCTTCAAAAATAGGGGTGATCTTACCAGCTCAAGAAGTTCTCGAACTTCATGACCCAGACGTGTCAGTGGATTGTTGTCACGAACTCCTACCCTGAGCAGTTTATGAATATCTCTCAATATGTTGTACACTCATTTCCCTTTTCCAGTGGGCTTTCCGACCTTTTGATGAATACTAGCTCGCTCTCACGAGATTACGGCTCCATTTTAATATTCTTTTTACCTTCCTTTGTTTCTTTGTTTCCGGATAATCAGCTTCTCTACGGTCTTTAAGATCTACTACAAGATACAATACGAAGTATAGACTCTGGTCTATGATTATATCTCGCGAACGGACCTTCCAAGCGTTTTATACATGGGAATATCCTCAGATGATTGGAGCTCATACGACTTAGTATCTGGCAGCTACAGTGGAGTCTTAATCCTACGGGCTAATCGGGTGGATTCTTTTCTTTTCCCCATATGCCACCCCCTAACGAACGCCCCTGGGACTTTTTTTTTGTCCTTTTCTTTTCTTTTTTTTTTTGATGCGAAGTCCAAGACTCTCCTCGCGTCCGGCGGTGACTCCGATATGCGCAGGTGTGCCGCAAGGCTGATCTAAATCCCCCTAAGGTCTTTTCCAAGGTAATCTACGGTCTAAGCCCCAACTTCTCTCATATCAAAGCCTTCGTAATTCTACTGGACCCCGAGAATCTTGAGAGATTCTCTAATCGCAATTGGTCCTTCTTTCGGACTGATCTATTTTCCCTCCCGGGATCCATATACCCCCTCGGGTTGACATCTTACTCGTCTCTTAAGCTAAAACGGTCAGATCTGTTTGTCACTGTAAGTAGACTTAGAGTGTCTCTCTCCCCGTGCATATCCAAATATCAGCATTGGGCCCGCTCAAGCGTGCATCCCATCTGCGTTGTAACTGTGGCTAACCTTCGTTCCACCAAGTTGCACAACCTCCTTGAATTCCCCCTCCATCCCGCGTTCCATCCCGCGTTCTATCCCGCGTTCGACCAGTCGATTGCACCAGGTGAAACCTGTCTTTGGAGGCAATCAGGGCCGGTTTTGGAACAGTTAATAGCCGGATGGTTGAACTACGGTAGTCTTTTAATGGGATCCAGTGCGTGACTTGCTCTGGCTAGCCCAAGGAGCAGAGCCCCCAATGGTTTGAGGCTTTTCATCCGGCACATGCGCAAAGAGATATGGCCGATTTACAACCCCCGGCCTCCATGGCCCCGTCCCCTGTACCATCCTCCAAACCCAGATCTCGGGCTCCATCCAAAGGATCAAGATCGAGACCGTCTTTGCGCCGGCGAGATTCTTCCCCACCATCTTCCTCTCCACCTGGCCTCCCAACCCCCGCATTCTCCCCCGACGGACAAACAGACGAAGATGATATCGATATCACCGAGGATACCTTATCGCCTTTCGACCCGCGGAGGATCACACCTACTCTCCATGCATCTCTTGTTTCGGAGATTCTCTCGCTGCGGCGGGAGATAGAGAATAAAACCAAGGCAATCGACGGATTGGAAGAGAGCTTGGACGAATCAAGGACGGAAAATGAAACATTGACCGCGAACCTCTCCCAGGCAACCTGGGAAGGGCGCTCGTTGAAACACCAAATCCAACTGCTGGAAGGTGGGACATCATCTGCGATGACCGAGCTCGCTCGGGAGCGCGATGAAGCAGTCGAGAACATCGGCGACGTTCGTAAAAAGCTCGAGCAGGCACAGAAGAAAGCTCGGAGCCGAGAGGAGGAAGTCGAACGAACCCAATTACTCTGGAATCGTGATCAAGAGTCCTGGGCGGATGAACGCCGAGCCCTGGAACGCAAGGTTCACATAGTGGAGGGCCGCTTGAAGACCGTTTTGAATGAATTCGCAGCCAGCCAGGAAGTGGCGAATATCCACCCGCATTCGCAGCCGAGCGAGAGTGACCTTGCTCATGACAAGAATAAAGAAAGCGACTCGGCTAGCGTGGCATCTAGTAGCCTAGGCCGCCGACGCATAAGCGTAACCAGCGTGAGCTCGGAAGAAGCTGAAGAGGCGGTCATATTCCATAATGTGCGGTACTCGGTTATGAGTATTGCGCCCCGAGTCAAGAATAATTCAGGTCTGAACCTAGCAGAGGAACTAGACTTCGGCGAAGAGGACGAGTTTGTTCCATCTGACGATGAAGATGAACTCCCCGCCTCTCCAGAGGCGCTCCCCGAAGAACGCCCAATGTCAGTTCACTCACAGGGGTCGCATAGTATATCTGACAAGGCCAGGAAGATCCTGGGTCTGTCCCTTCAGAGCTCAGACTTACACTCACCCACTTCCATGGAATTCCGTGTCCGGGAACTTGGGCTTGTTAGCCCAGTGAAACTTGACTCCGCGGTCGAATACTGCGATATCGGCATCCAGTACTCACCTCCTCCGTCGCCTACGATAGAAGCGAGGGTTGTACACGACATTGTTCCTGAGTCCATGGAAACGGCTTCGGAACCGGAGAAAGAAGACGACAAGGACGTGAACATGCCTGAAACCAAGGACAACGTCACGCTCCCCGCTACACCCCAGATGGTTTCTAGTTCTTGTCAGACTGTGGATGAACCCCCAAGTCCTTCATGGACGCCCAATGTGGCTGAGTCGCCTCAACCTGTTGAATCCACTCCAGAGCCGGTGCGAATGACATCCGCGTCCACTCAGACTGATGTTGTTCCGGAAACAAATGTTATTCAAAGCGAGAATCGTACCAGCTTGTCTCCGAATGACGTTCCATCGAAGATGGACATTCCAATGATCGCTATCCACCCACCAGGCTCAGAGCCGTCCTCGCCTCGAAACAGTGTTGTTCTTCCACCGCAAACCAAGAATATCGCTTGTCAGGCCAACTTCCGGGCAATTGCCGATTGCCGATCCATCGCCATCCAAACTGAGGAGATCCGTATCGATCAACGCCCGGTCAAACTTCCCGCTAGTCTTCTTCCTTCTGCTATTCAAGATGAACTGCCTTGCCCTGAACCGCAGCAGCATAGCCTCGAGTCTTACACTGTGCCCCCTCTCCCGCCACGGTCCGAAAAACGAAAACAGAGACGTCCGGTAACAGATCACCCGGCAGACGGTCCGGTGAAGCCTCCTAGAGCACCCGGTCCAGATCATGTGCAGGCCTACCCCGGTAACAACGATAATGGTCCGCTCTCAGATGACGCCTTATCCAATATTCGACGGCCTCTACGGTCTAGCAGTCTCTTCGCCGGATTTGAAAATCAGAGCGACGACGAAGGCCCCCATAACGAACGTGATATCTTCACCGACGATGAGCTTCTTAACCGCCCATTTGCCGCCTACACTGTGAGCCGTGGCAAGCTCATTACTACAAAATCAGGACTCAGCTTGGACGACATGCCTCTCCCCGAAGTGGACGAGCAACTGTCTTCCCCAGAGTCAAGACCACCCGATATTGGCCGTTCTCGGGCTCCCCAACGGTCTGGCATGCGCAAAATGGCCATGATCTCCAGCGGAACCGCCGCACACCAGAAGCCCCGTGCCCGCAGTCCCAGCGAACCAAGTCTCGATAGCGGCAGTGCAGGCTCAAGCATTGCACCACCATTCCCCGTGCCCATCCGTCTAAGCTCACGAAACCTCCCGCTCAACGGCAGCGACGGGCCTCCAAGTCCTACTCGCTCAGCTGGTAGACAGTTCTCAGACCGCGGTCGCCAATCTGTCATCCGGCGCCCAAGTCTCCGCCGAGTACGATCCGCTGCAGCAACATCACAGTCGGATATTACCGAGAGACCAGAAACTCTCTCTTCCCCCTCACGATCGATTTCGACCTTTTCACCAGACAGCCCCACATATAGACCATACCAAGCACCACCGCCGCCGATGCCGTGTGATGATATCACAGCACCTCGTGAGCGGTACGCGCCCCCCAAACGCCTCCCCTCGCACCGCCCGACTCCGTCTCAAACCCGGAACCGTGAACAGCGTGAAAGAAAGGATTCTATCGGCGGCTCAATCGGCGGCGTGCAGCCGACTAGTGTCGTTGATGCCATTGCTCAGACCATGGTTGGCGAGTGGATGTTCAAATACGTCCGTCGACGCAAATCATTCGGAATGGGTGAATCCAAGGAGAACTGGGAGGGCAAAAACCCGGATGATGTGTCGGCAAATATTACGAACAGTGGTGTGCGACATAAGCGATGGGTTTGGCTCGCCCCATATGAAGGCTCCATTATGTGGAGTAGTAAACAGCCTACGAGTGGGCCTGCATTGCTCGGCAAGAGTGGCCGGAAGTGTAAGTTTTCAAGGAACTAACTCATTTGAGTTGGTTGGAGTGGCAGCTAACATAGTATCTCCTCTCGCAATAGTCACCATCCAATCCGTCCTGGACGTCAAAGACGACAACCCCATACCCAAAGGTGCCGGCTCTTCGGCCCCATTCAACCGCTCCATCCTGGTGTTGACACCACAGCGCGCTCTGAAATTCACGGCGTTAACGATCGAACGCCACTACGTCTGGCTCACGGCCCTTTCCTTCCTCAGCCATTCCTCAATTGGCCTCCAAGAATTAGCAGCCCTACCTCCAGTCCCAAAAGAAGAATCTTCAAGCCTACCCCATGCCTCCCTCCGCCGAAACCCAATCCGCGACTCTATCCGCGTCGCAAAGGGCCGTCCCCGCCCAATTCCAAGGGGTAAACTCTCCTTCCACAGCGCCGGCGCTCCAGCCCCAGTCCCCGAGGTTCCAGGTGGTAGCATCGACTTAGCAGCCGATGCACCACACGTGCCCCGCTTCTCAAACCACAACCGCAAACGCAGCAACACCGCACCCCGCCCAGCCCTCCACGCTCTCCGCAGCTTCTCCAGCGCCGGCACTATGCCATCTTCACACAGCGGCACCACGGCCGGCTCCTCAGAGCTCCACTTCCCCGCAATACAACCCCCAGCCCTATCCCCGGGCATTGGCAGCCGCCGCAGCAGTATCAGTCGACGTACTTCCGAGGCGAGTGGCCGTGCTTCCAGTGTAGCGGGCAGCAACATTTTTGATATAGGCACTGTGCGTATGGAGGCTTTCATCGATCACCACGCAGAACAGATTAATCGCACCCGTGTGCCTCCACGTCAACGCCATGCCCGCAAGACTTCCAGTCAGTGGAGTGACAGACGGTATGAGTTCGACACACCTTCTGTTCATGGCAGCGAGTTCTCGTACCGTCCTGATGATCCATGGCGGGAATTCTAATTCGAAGGTGGATGAGTTTCATTTCCACTGTCTTCCTACTTATTACTTACCATACCTATTCCTTCTTGCTTTCTTTCTGTTAAAAAGACTTCCCTTCATTTGGCGCAGGTTTATCGTCATGTCTCTTCGTGGCTTGTCTGCGTACAACGTCATGGGACATCTTTCATCTTCTATTTAGTCACTGTTACCCACTACCTATTCATGTTTATTCTCTGCTTTACTTACCTGACACATCTGCCACCTGTCATTTACTATTTGTCGCTTTCGAGTTGATACCACTTTGATTCGGATATTATTTCTCGTGCAACGGGAGGGGAGAAGGGCGTTTCTTTTTTTTTTTTTTTGACATTCCTACTATTGACCCAACAAATCCAATCCTTCATATATGTATTGATCTTTCGTGTTTATATGTCTACATATAATGTATAAGTTTTGCCAGGAGCCAGGAAGGAAGCTTTCCATAGTATCAACCTCCAATCTCCTATATTTCTATATTCTCTGTTCTGTTCATGCACAGTGAGATGGTACAAAGTAAAAGAATCAAACTGGAATCGCGGGTATAACGTTCGCTAGCGGAATAAGTACAACATCATGACGTTTCTGTGATGTGCAGTTGACCGGGGGGTTACTGATCCCCCAAAACCCAAACACCGAAGTCTATCATTTCCTCCATCTTCCAATCGATTGTTCACAGCTTCGCAGCATCCTTGACTTCGCCGATCTTCAGCTTTGGCGAGTACTTCTTCAGCACGCCTTCGTTGTGATACTAAAGGGTGTTAGTTGCATATTTTGTTTTCAATAGCCGATAGCCGATCATAACAATCATAACATCTTAAAAAAGAAAGGGCGAAAAAAAAAATCTTTAAGAGAGTATATACCTTCCAGAACTGCTTCGAGGCATCCTTGCCCGCTACACGCTTGAGGATCTTTGCGCCGCCAGGGTGCTCGTCAACAAAGTTGGTTACATCGTAGACATTGCTGTCGATGATGATGTAGAGGCCTGTATCGGCGGTCTTGTAGGAGGCGACTTCGGCGGGAGTGAACGTTTTGGACATTGTTGTAAATTGAGGAGTTGAGAAGTGGAAGGGAAATAAGAAATTGCAGGGAAATAGAACCGAGTCGGAACTTGACGTATGAAATCCCGAGAAAGTCTGGGGGAAAGCGGAGAACCCGAGGTTCAAAGGGATTTGCCGCGGTTTGAATTGCCCCGGCGGTGATTGGTCGATAGGGGTTGATAGTGGTTAATGCCTGAGGTGTCTATTTTATACACATCTGAGGTTATTCAAAAACATATTGGATGCTTATATGGAATCTGTATATCGTCCAGTAAATACCTTCTACTCTCGACTCTTCTCCCCTGACGCCCCCTGCCCCTTGGTCACTTTGCGATCCAACCCCAGACTCTCCAAGTCCTTCTTTTTATAGTAATGCGGCGCAACCTCAACCAGCCATTCTGGCTGCAGCGGCATATTACTGCGCATGTACTCCTTGCTGGTAAGCACCAACTCAAAGTAGATGACCCAGCGAGGGTTGACCTCCATAAGCGTACTAGACGGATGCAAGTACACCGACTGTCCATTCTTGATAGTACGGTAACTGTCACCGCCGCGCTGGAGTCGCGCCGCATTGGGGAAGAACCCAGCCGTGATGGCCTTCTGGATGGGCTGAATATTCGTAGATCCACAGGTACTGACAGCCACCTCGACACGGTCACACAGTTTGGCGAGCTGGTCGCGCACATCGCGCGCCCGCGTCAAACTGCGCTGCTGCAAGAAGTTCTCCTTCGCCCAGATCGTACTAAAGTCCGAGTCGACCCACTGGTTCCAGACATTCAGTAGCGTTAGGTGGTCACCGCCGTCTTTGATGGTGAACCGGTTGCGTGCACTGTCCGCGTGGATCTTCTTGTCCTTGGGTCGGAAGAAGAGTGCGCTACCTTCGCCAAGCATCGACACGATCGACAGCACTTCTTCTACGCATCCATATTTGTCGGCGGCAAGGATCGCCTTGGCGAGCATCGGGTCCGTCGGGAACTCGGCCATCTGCCGACCAACCTTGGTCAACTCGCCTCGGTCGTTGAGCGCTCCAAGCGCGTACAGCTGCTCCAAAGCGCGGATGATGGTCTCCGCCGGCGGCGGATCCATGAAGTCAAAGTCCAGTAGTTGGTCGATACCCAGCGACTTCAGCATCAGAATCACTCCGTTCAAATTGGTACGTTGAATCTCCGGGGTGGTGTTCTCTTCCAGCTCGTTATAGTATGCCCACTTAGTATACAGGCGGAAACACTTGCCCGGCCCGACACGGCCGGCACGGCCGGCTCGCTGGTTGGCTGAGGCACGCGAACACGGCGTCACGACCAAGCTTTCCATTCCGCTGCGTGGGTTGAACACGTTCTCCTTGACGAATCCGGGATCAATCACGTAGACAATACCATCGATGGTCAAACTAGTCTCGGCGATATTAGTAGCAAGAACCACTTTTCGCGCCTTAGGCGGAGTAGGCTCGAAAATCTTAGTTTGCAGTTCGGACGGCAGGTTGGCGTAGATAGGAGCAATAATCATCTCCGGAATCTTACTCCCAAGTTTTCGAGCCGTTTCCTGTAAACTTTGCTCGGCCGCCTCGATTTCTTCTTGACCAGTCAAGAAGACCAAAATATCTCCAGGGCCTTGCGTGACGTGGATCTGGAAGACCGTTGTGATGGCTGCGGCGAGGTAGTTGGCTTCGGGCTGTGAAGTGTAGTGCACGTCGACGGGGTATCGGCGACCAGGAATATTGAAAATGGGCGCATCGTCGAAATACTTCTGGAACTTTTGTGCATCCATGGTCGCTGAGGAAATGAGCAGCTTCAGATCCGGTCGTGCCTTGGCAATATCCTTGAGCAGACCACAGGCAATATCTGTTGGAACGGTCCGTTCGTGCGCTTCGTCAATCATCAAGGCCGCATACTGGCTCAGGTCCGGTTCTGTCAATAGTTCTCGCAGCAGCATTCCATCGGTCATATACTTGAGGATAGTCTTGTCGCTGGTGTTGTCCTCAAATCGAATGGCATAACCAACTTCATTTCCGATCTTTGTGCCCATTTCATCGGCCACACGAGCAGCAACACTCATGGCAGCCACTCGTCGCGGCTGCGTGCAGCCAATCTTGAGGCCATCCTTGGTATAACCAGCCTCGTGGAGGTATTGCGGGATCTGTGTGGTTTTTCCGGAACCAGTTTCACCAACGATAATCAAAACTTGATGATTTGCCACAGCCTCGATGATCTGATCACGGAATTGATAGATGGGCAAACTCCTGCGTGTTTCTTCCATCGAGAGGGCTTTCTTCTCCGCTGCATCAACCTGCTCCTTGAACCGCAGCTGTTCCTTCGTCAGTGGCTTTTGCGTACCCTCGAGTTTGGCATCCATGACGAAGTTGATCTGCTGCGAATCATCGAAGACATATTCGTAGTCTCCCTCATCCACGAACTCGGCCTTTTTGATCTGTGCCTTGGCCTTGGCCGCCTGCTCTAGCTCCCACTCCTCGTGCTCTGTGACGAATCGCTCCTGGCCCAGCTCATCGCGCTCGACGTACCGCTTGTATAGAGCCTCTTCCTTCTTCTTCCGGTCAATCTTCCCCTTCTCCGTAATATAATCAGATGGCATCTGATAACCATCACGGTAATCGTCGATCCGAAGCCGTTCTTCTGCGAGACGAAGGACCTCCCGGTTGCGCGCGAACTCCTCCTTCTCCTTGCGAGACAGATTCGGGTTCTCACGCAACTCCTGGGCCTCCTCTACAACCTGTCGTCGCAGCAGTGCCAACCGTTCTGTCTCGCGCTTCTTCAAGTATTCCTGTCGAGACCTCTCTCGCAGATCGGGCATCATCGAAGCCCGCGCGCTAGCATCATCGCCCAGCGCACGTCGCCTAGCAGCCTCGCCGTCACGCGTCCGATCCTCAACAAACTTCTTCGACTTGCTGCTTTCCTTATTGGCCAGTCGTTTGGCAAACTCGTCTCTTTCACGAAGATCTCGTTGGCGGTCGATCTCTTGCTTAGTCTTGGGGTCGATATCGATATTGTCGGCCGGTGATACGGGATTGGGAGATGCGGAACCATCGTCGAGTCGCGTGCGCTTCGAGGGGGATTCTTCGAATTCCTCTGGGTACATCTCATCTTCAAGGATCTCCTCGTCACCCCATCGATCGTCAAAGTCCTGAGAGCCCTTCTTGCGGAGCTTCCTCGTCCGTGGCCGGTCGCGGCTCTCTACATCGCGGCTTCGGTCCCGTTTTCGGTTGTCATCCTTTTCCCCACGACTCCGAGGCTCAGAGTCTCGCTTGCTGCTGCTCCTGTCCCTTTCGCTGTCTCTGTCCCGTCTCCTCCGTCGTTCTCGGTCTGCCTCGACATTGGTTGGTCCTAGCGATGGGGCGAATTCTGGCTGATCTTCGCCCATGTCTAGCAGACGGTATTTTTTTTTCGTAGGTTGCGTGCCCGTCGCGGGTTTAGAGGCAGACGGACTGGGCTGTGCGCCCTTGCCCATGCGGGCATGGAGCTCCCGAGCGAATGCATCAATTTCGGTTGAGCTAGCATCAATGCCATCCAGGAAGGACACGAGGGTATCTTGAAGGGAGGAGGTCGACTTAGCCGAGCTAGCGGTCGCGAGCACGAAATCGACGACGGTGGGTTCCGACACGCCCGTTAGGCGGAGGAGATTGTCCGACACGAAAATTCTATTTTCCATGGTGCGCGATATGGACTGTGGTTCTTGGAGAAATTAAAAGCTTGATGTGTAGGGGGAAGCTGAGGTGGGAGAGATAAGGTGTGGTTGTCGGGGTCTTAGAGCATGTTGCACAAAATGTAGAGTAATAAACCAAGCTCAATATCAATATCCCATCAATGTCCCATCAATATCCCAGAGGACTCAGTAAAATGCTATGGGCTAGTGTTTCATTAAAAGACAAGAAGTTGGAAGTTTGAAAATGCCAAGAAATCCTGTGGCAATCTGGGGCCTCGTAGCTTCATATCTCTACCCCATTGATATCACCGATATCACACTATACACATCCAGATTGACATGTATATACTCAAGAACTAATGATTTATAAATTACCATGTTTTTAGATGTTAATGGCAGTATGAACCATAAAATGAGTAGAGGACTTTTCCTCTATTCTATGTTTGATATCTTGTACATCTTTATTACTATGTAGATGTATATAGATGTATATAGATATAAATGTATACAAGCCTAATTGGGAAAAACAAGATATTAAACGACTAAGGTCTAGTTGGTCCGTTGACATGTTTCCATTCTCCAATCTTCTCTGTGATTTCCATTCTATCTGCTATCTGCTACTCTACTTTAGAGGAAATCGAAACTCATCAACATCACAAGGCCCGCATAAGTGGGGGACTATGTGTGTCTGTATATCATTTTGATTCGTAATTCCACAATGGCAACACAGATATTGAACCTAGGCATTCAACCAAAGACACCAAACTAGCAGAGAAGATCACGCTCAAAGAAAATGGATAGGGGGTCATCACTGCCCAGGAGGCACACATTCATCATCAGAACGCAAAAGAAAAGAAGCAAAGATAGCAGTGAGGTTTCCAAGCCCACTAGGCATGCCGTCCGACCAGATATCAGCCCTGGAAAGAGAATAATCGCCTCGGAGCAATTGGTTCCAAGGAGATGATAATAGATATGTTGGAACGAATACAGCAGAATCCCAGAGTGGTATTAACCATTTCCAGAAGCAAGCACCCTGCAAGGTTGGTACATTTCTGGCATCTCGTAACGCTAGGTATTGAATCGTACAAAGGAAAATAAAAGAAAGATCCGTGAAAGGGGTGAAGAACCCTTTGCAAACTCCAGTCGTGGTATCCGTGAACTGCTCGAGGTAACGCCCAGATCCAAACCAGATGGATCAAAAACGCCCCTAAAGCTCAGCCCGCAACAGAAACCCCAACCTCAACCGTTGAAGTATGGGGTGGAAAGGGTAATGTCGTGACGTGAAAACATGGCATCAAAGATGAGACAAAAAGAAAAAAAAAAAAAAAGAAATGCTCCCAGGTTGAACGCCGGGAAGAGGTGACAAAAGAAAAAGAAAAGGACAGAAAAACACAATGGAACACCGTCCGTATGCACAATAGTAAAAGGGTTATTAAATTACACATCGATCATTTCGGCATCTTCGGCCAAGATCTCGTCAGCGGGGCCCCAGTTACCCTCGAAGACGGTGGCGCCAGCGCGGCGTCGTTGGTTAATAAATTGCACTCCATAAGTTTCTAGGATCTGGTCGGCCGTGGGACGGTTCTGAGGTTCGGGGGAGATCATCCATCGAACGATGCCGTCCAATGCCTGTGGGTGGTTGGCATCAACCATGAAGTTGGGTGGATCAATCAGCTCCCCGCTTCGTGCGAGTCGCTGTGGTTTGGGGTTGTTGAGCTGCCGACTCGTCAAGAAGTCATCGCCAAAGTCGTTGTCGCCTAGATCGGATGTACAAAGATCCTCAAAAGACGACCCTTCCGAGATGGGGTTTCCAGTTGCATCGCGGAAGATGCTGGTCTCCGAGCTCCAGGTAAGGCTGGGCACATCGCTCATATCGCCGTTGCGAAGCTTCTGCCAAGATACTCCATTGTCAGGAAGTTCCACATTGCCAGCAATCTCAAAAATAATAAGACCAAGTGAGAAAATGTCGGCGGGCTTGTCGAATCGGCCCATAAGAATCTCCGGTCCAATGTATTCGCGGTCACCTTCGCCCTCAATACCATCCTCTGCAGGCCAACGTGTCGCCATGCCAAAGTCACCGATCTTCAAGGTACCCTCAAAGGTGACCAGAATGTTTGCAGGCTTTAGGTCAAGATGGATGAATCCTTCGTCATGGATCTGCTTCAACCCCAGAGACATTTCGAGTAATATCTTCCAGATACGGAAGTCGTCAAGTCGGGCTTTAAGTCCGGCTTGGGCCAAGAAACCATCCAGGCTACCCTCTTCGCAGAACTCCGTTTGAATGTACAGGTGGCCATTGTTCTCCCAGCTGTCCATAAAGGAAATAACGTGATCACAGTTGGTCAAAGCCTTGAGCACCTCGACTTCCCGGATACGGCGCTCGCGATCCTTCAACCCCAGATAGGCTTGCTTGCTCTTCTTAACAGCCCACACCTGATGAGGGAGGGAAGTCGGCGACTTTGGTTCGCTTGATGGAAGAGAGAAGACGGATGGGAAGGATGCGTCGCGAGGCTGCGCGACACGAAAGACCTGAGAGAACTCGCCAGTTCCAATAAGTTCCACGCTGTCGAAGCGGGATGTCAGAGTGGGGTCCACATCAGGAACATGGTAGCCGCTTATTTGGAGGCTGGGCCGTCTGAAAGATGACCAAGAGTCTCGCGGTCCAGTTGGAGTGGCTGGAAGATCATGCTCTTGCACATACTGATGATCACTTGGCACGGAGATCGATAAGCCACTTGGGTCGGGAGGGAAGTACTGGTCGCGAGGAGTGTGAGGTGATGCCTGTAGAAGTTTCTCGTGCAGCGGACTCGCTGTTTCGGATAATCGTTCTAGAGACGGGATCTGAGAAGTGGCGGGAGGGTAGGTGCGAGAGGGGAGGAAGGGTTGTTTGGTCGGTGTGGGAGGGAAGTCATCATTTGGAGGCTGGCTGTCATGTCGGGAGGAAGGTGATTGGGCGAGGATCAGTTCGTCCCCATCAATGCTAGCGAAACTTCCACGCCGCGAGGCCTCGGGACGATTGAAGCTGCTTCCGAAGATTCCCATGCCCCGAGCGAAAGGACTTGGCTTGGGACGCGAGGTAGTAGGTGGGTTGAATGGAGAGGCGGAAACAGCATCTGACTGATGAACCAGACGTGACTTGTCAAACAGTCGGTCCGTAGGGTTTGGCCCAGCAGTGAACAGATTGACAGGCCGCTTGCAAGGTGTATCAGGCATACTCTTGTTAAATCCGGGATTCTCCTCCACATTGCGGTTTTTCTTGGAAATAAGTCCAGTGGACATGAAAGCCGCGGGCAGAGGCTTCACTAGCCTGAAGTTATCCGGGGTAGCAAACGTTTCTGATGAATCCTCTCGTGTGATGCGGCTCACAGGGGCAGGACGAGTAGCCCCGGCGGGGAGAGACTTGGAGAAATTGAACATTGCTCGTCGGCCCTCGGGCTTGTGAACTGGTTCATGGGTGGGTGAGTCCTCGATACTAGACCCGGAAGAGGATTGGGTGATAGTACGAGAGAGAGGATGAGCAGTGGGTCGAGGAGGCTGAGTGTTGTTGATAATAGGATTGACGGAAGGATTGGCGGGGGGGTTGGAGAAAAGAGGGCTGGCTGGCGGCCTCGGGGAGAAAATGTTTTCGCTGCCTGGTTGGAATAGGCTGCTATCAAAAGACATTCGCGGCCTAACAGACAATGGCGTCTCAGGTGAGGCGTCAGTTGAATCGTCCATGGCCCTTGGTCGCCCAAAGAGAGGTCGCTCGCCGCGCTGCTGTAGGGTCGAGCGTCGTAGAGAAGATGAGCGCTTTGGAATGGTCGCAAATGGACTGTGTGGTTGGACAGGAGTGGGGAAAGAGGGGATTTCGTTGCGTGTCGGAGATCCCTCTGGAGTGGTGTTCTCGACCTCGTTGTCGAAAATGCTAAACTCGGCTGAGAAATTGGGAGTGTGCACGCTGCGTCGCTTTGCAGAAGGGCTGCCTCGCGATGCTTGGTCCAGGTTCATAATCCCGTCGCTGCGCTTCAAGGGACTGCCAGTCGCAAAGCTACCAAAGGTCCCACTACGTCGTTTTTCAATGCGCGACAAGGTTGGTCGCGGCGCAAAACTCGATTCGCCCAGAGAGGCAGAAGGAGTGTTAATAAAACAAGGACTGTCTGGGGTGGTACTTTGACCTAGCGGGACGAGGTCGTCGAGAGTCAAGTCATTTTCTTCGCCAGAGGGTAAAGAAATAGGTTGGATTGGAGTCGCGTTACCACTGTCAGTCGAAACACTCAAAACGCGTTTGGCCGGACTGCGGGGTGACGTGCGTCGACGCATGACCGGCCTACTGATTTTTGCGCTGGGAGGGTAAGGGACAGCGAGAGGCGACTGATGAGATTGATGAGATGGAAAGAGAACAAAATTGTTCTGTGAGGCGCGTCGTGATGGCGACAATGGAGAGGAGATGTAAGCAGATTTGGAGGGGGAATGAGTACGCGGGTTGAGGAAAAAGTTTGAACTCTTGGAGGGGGAGCGCGAAAGTGAGCGCCTCAGTTGGCGGATAGCAGAACTGGCGTCAACATGATGGATTCCCGAGTGCGATGGCAGATGAAGTGTGCCACCGGAGTCCCGATGCGGCGAAAACGTTGCAACCATGATGGGAATGTGTTCAATGTGCCGCGCAACGAGTCCAGAATGAAGAGTGCGTCACAACTAAATGCGCTCTGGATATCTTTGAAAAAAGAAATCTATCTGGAGATTCGAGATTCGATCGAGAGAGTTAGAAAGACCAAGGGACCAATGTTGACGCGTTCAGATCAACAAGATCAACAACGCGTCCAGAAGAGGAAAGAGAGGAAGCCAAGGATGTTCAAGGATATTTGATATGATATCCAAAGGCACGGGGAATGGAATGTTTCCAGGCAGGTGCAAGTGACAAGTTTCGAAAAAAAAAACCGAGTCACACCACTTCCATTGCGAATTCCAAGGAATTCACTGTCTCCCATGCGCCCTAGGGACAACCACAACGCGTGTCTGCGATGTTTCACTTTGCGTTTTGATACCCGAGGATAATCAGATCCAAGGATGCGAGGTGCGGAATGTTTCAGTTTAGATGAACACTGTGAAAAGGAGAAAGGCGTGCTAGAATCTTTTGTTTCCACCCAAAAAAAAAGGGTTGCAAGGGGTGAGTCCCCAATACAAAAGGTGAGGTCAACCCACGAGGGCGAAAGGGCGGAATCGAGGAGGGGTTGGGTATTGGTATGTGACCGTGTCCAAGGACCGGGAACTGAGAGTTTTGGAACCACTGGGGATGGGGATATTAAGAATGTTTATAAAAAAAAAGAGAGAGATCCAATGTTCCAAGGTTCAAAGTTGTTCAAGTTGTCTGTGTACAGGGTTATAGAAGGTCCCAAGTCCCAAGTCTAAAACGATTAACGCGCAGTCGCGTTGTTGATCGTTGGATGCCCGATGTGGATTAGGGTGACGCGTGATTGTAACAACAAATATTAGGTAAGCAACAATAAATCCTTTACTCTCTTTTACTTATATTCTTTTCTCTTATTTGATATATTATAGATAAAATATTCTATATATTGATATTCCCATTCAGTTTAAAAGAATAAAAAATAAAATAAAATTCGATGTACTCTGCACGCAAAACTATGCAAAACTGCGCGTCTTCCCCTGCACAGACTCCAATAAACAAAGGGAGGGGTATTTCCTCTTTAAGGCCTATTGTATATATGGAGTACCCTAACCACTTTCTTTTCTTTTTTTCTTTTTCTTTTTCTTTTTTTTTTTTAAAAAAAAAAGTTAAGTATATACATATTATTAATTCTCTGCTATGATAACTAACTATTATAGATGAAATAGACAAAGTTGAAAAAAAAAAAAAAAAAAACTAGCTCCAACTAGTGATAGGCCACGCGAAATCCCCCTTGCCTAAGTGCCATCTGCCCACTCTCTGGCCTCTTTTAAAGTCCACATCTGATTCATCAGGCCTATTCTCGGAGGAAAGGAAAAAAGGCTGGGTTGAGTCCGATTGGTGGCAAACGGGGATATAAAAAAAAAGGAACCCCGTTCCTATACTACTAACTATATACTATGTACTATATACTACATACTACATACTATAACTATATATACATACAGAATGCCCTTAGTTACCCTTATCCCAAACCCTGCAATTCTAAATTGCCCCCAAAAAAACAAAAAAAAAGGATCCCCAGGCTCGTCCCGTCAGTGGGTCCCGCCGTCACTCGTCAAATCAGATGGGTTTTCGATACTTCGATTGGGAAAAGGAAAACTATACACGTCTAACGCCTCATATGCACGAGCATGTGAGCCAGAGAAATAGCAGGAAATAGCACAGAATAGCAGACAAAATAACCCCCCAAAAATATCGATGGAAAAAACAAAAAGAAAAAAAAAAAAAAAACTTAGTCTATTAAACTCCCACTCCATACTCCATAGAATCACCACAGGAGACTCTTTGCTCCCCTCTCCCCTATCCCTAGCATCACTAGACATTCTATAACGATTCGAAGCCTGTCACCAATGCAGACATCTCCCGTCGCATAGCGTCGATCACAGTCTCCGCTTTATCTCGGTCAAGACGGGATTCCGGTGCGAAGAGCCCAAAGTCTAACCGACCATTGCGGATGGCAGCTTCCACATCGATCGTAGGCTGTTGAAAATGTAAGCAATTGCACCAAGTGCTTGATCACCGTTAAGATACAGAAGTGATGTGCATTTTGCCCACTTACCTGAAAGATGTTTTGAGTGACCGTTGAGGCGCTTGGATGATCGAGGCCCGGGCTCGTCTCGGCACCCGGTGGCGCTACACCATTGCCATTAATCTGAATTGGGTCTTTTTCTGAAACTGATGCCCCGCTTAGACCTTCAAACTCCTCGCGTTGAATTGCTGTGAGAGAAAACTTTCCCTGGTCACCGTTGCTGGGTGCTATCAATTCTTGCTCAGGAAGTCGCAGGAAATTGACGCAAGTGTCGATTCGGACGCCGGTCCATTCGGCAATTTCCAGGAGAGAAACGCCCGAGTATTCCGGCCGGCTAATCTCGTGGATTTCAGTTTGGATTCTGCGGGCGGCATCCAGGAGGCTGTCGTTGGAATCGCTGAGTTTGTCATCCAGTCGTAGTGGAACGATGTTAACAGTGGGAAACACAGACTCAGCTAGACCCTCAATGGAATGAGATCGATTGGCAAGGTACAGTCCAACAGTTAACCGCCTGTGAGACCCTGCGTCATCTACGGTTTCAGCTGCACCGAATTCCTGCAAATGCACTCGAGCATAGACTGCCAAAAAGATGGTCTGGATGCTAAGGCCCTGGCGCTTAGCAACCTTTTCGACACTGTGCATATTTGGAACCAGACCCGGTCGGAAGTGATGTTGCACAGCGCCGAAGCCATCCCCTCCTTTTACTGTTGAGATCTGGCCTAGATAATTTTGCCAAAATTGCCGCCGGACATCCACGGGCGAATAAACATGCTGGAATGCCACGAGCTGTGAGAGATCAAGTTCGGGGTTTGGCTTGGCAACCTCTTCTTGACTGCAAAGTGTAACAAGTCTGTCTAGGATATGGGGTAGACTGACAGCGTCATACAGTGCATGGTGGATTTGCAGAATAAGCGCCGTCGCCTTGTTCGTTTGACAGGCATGCAGTGCGACTGGCACAGCCCCAAATTCTTGCTTGAGACTTTTTGAAACAAGATGCTGATCAAACTTGGAATGCCAGATCATAGGAATGTGCACAGCCTCAAACTCGATTTGTATATAGGGCAATAGCCGAGAGTCGGCAGTGGGAACAAACGCCGTTCGAAGCATTGGGGTTTGGTCTGTGACCTGAGCCCAGGCCCGATCGAGTACCTCCGGGTCCACTTGTCGTGATGACACATAGTAGAACTCAGAGTAGAATACCTCAGGATTCAGGGCGTGCATTGAGAGAAAATAGGTCTGTCCTGCAGTGGCTGGGAACACCTTTCGCACCCGTTGCGAATCAATACCATGTGACTGTAGCAGTCCCGTTACCTCGATGCCATCGAGTGACTCGTGGAGAATTCCCGATATATCTGTGACTGAGAACTCCGTCTGGTTGCTATTGGCTGCTTTGGCCATGTTTTCGATGGTACCAGCCCGAAGCATGTCACTGACCACGAGCTTGACCGACTGTTTCTTCAAGAGCGCAGCCACTTTAATGGCACTAATGCTGTCCAAACCAAGCTCGAAAATCGTAGAGCTCTTGTCGATGGAACTTTCGGGCACCCCGGATGCAATGGAAAGAACCTTGCGGATCTTTGACTCAACAGGTAACCATACTGCGGGATTGAGTGTTCGGGGCACTGCATCAGTCTTAATATCTTGGCTGGACTCATCCTGGAAAGCCGCGCTTCCACAAATCCTTACTCCCCCGCTGGTAAATTCAACAGTCTGTTCATATGGGCCATCAATGATAGATGAAAGGATATGGCCCATCTGCCCCAACAGCGCAAGAGTATCTTGATCCCCAACAACATTTCCACGACAGGCAACCCGCCCAACCAGATCCTCCCCGACACCTTCAACTTCAGCGCATACAGGGTATTCAACATCAGCTGATCCACCGGTAGATTTATACAAAACCTGCCCAGGTCCAGTCCAGTCATTTTCCACCGGCCTCTTCTGATACATGAAAAGCGTATCAAACAACGCCCGTGACCCCGTGTCTGGTCTGGCACGCCGAAGCGGGAAATGCTGATGCTCCGACATAGCCAGGAGAGCCTCCTGGACATACTTCACAAATTCTACGCGCGTCCCATGAAGAATAACTCGCATAGCGACAGTGTTCATAGTCGGGAACATCACATGCTCGGAGTCAGACACGTTCCGACCAGAAAGGACAAGTCCAAATGCCACATCTAACTTCTTGACATGCGTGGCAAGGACAAGGGACCAACAGCCGACAAGAACCGCCTGGAGAGTAATGCCATGGCGTTTGCAGAATGTCTCTGCCTTGGGTAAGGGAACGGACAACGAATGTTCTGCTCGGTGAACGACGGCTGAGCTATTGTCAGAGTGCTCCATAGGCGAGAATGACACCGGGGTGAAGTTGGATAGCGTTGCTCGCCAGAACCTGAGTGCTTCATCGCCAGATGAGGCAATAATTTGCTCAAGAATGCCATCGGCTGGCGGGCGGGAACAATCTGCACCGGAATAGGATTTGGCAACATCTTCATGGAGCAGATTGATTGACCAGCCATCATAGAGCGCGTGTGTGATCGACAAAACAAGGTACCGCATATCTCCATCCACCGCAATGGTGATAGACAGTAAAGGGTAGCTTATTAGTTCATTACAGGCCCTTGAGCGCCGAGTCTCTATAATGGATTCCACAGAGACTCCGTGCAGATGGACAGTCTGGATGTCAATTTGGTCCTCGTCATGAACTATTTGGGCGTATGAAACAGGAATCTGCGGATCCCAGACTTCAACAAATGAAGTACGAAGGATAGGGTGGGCTTTAACAACAGTTCTCCATGCCCGCTCCATCTTTTCGATGTCCACATCTGGTTCAAGCTCAAGGATTTCGTGGTTATAATAATGCTTGTACCCAGAGGCTGACATTTCTGCTACCATAGCTTCCTGGATGGGTGTAGCTGGTAGAATTCGAGTCGCGCTTGGGGGGAGAAGACCTTCAGCCCCAAGGAAATTGGCCAACGATTTCTCTAGTTGATTAAGCAATGGTAATGTCTCATCTTTGGCATGACGATTTGTAATTAAGATTTGCTCGCTCATAGCCTTCACTGTACGATGACGCATGATGGAGCTCACGGGAAGTTTGATGCCGACTTTACTCAACCGCGAGGAAATTTTGATTGCATCGATGCTATCAAGTCCAACTTCAAAGATTGATGTGTTCTCGCCGATGGATTGCGGCTCCACCCCCGCAAGGGTTTCAATCACGTCGCGGATTGTGCAAGCCTGGAAAGTCCATTCGAACAAAGAGCCGTTGGCATGTTCACCATTTTTGTGTTCGGGTGTTTGCAGAGTCTCGTGACGACCATCCACTTCGCCGTTTGTCGCGACTTGTATGAGAGACACCCCGTTGATCTTGGGCAATTTTTGGCTGGAGTCTTGCGCAAACTCATAAAGAATTTGCTCGAACTTAAACAACATCTGCTGGGCATGTTCTAATGATACCGCATGACTCTTTGCGGCAATAGTGACAGTCAGAGATTGATTGCTATTACGCACAATCTCAAAGGCCAGAGGGTACTCATGCTGGGCCTCCGAGTCGAGCGTACGCCAAAGGTCTTTTGTGAGGGATTCATTCTTATCATCTTCCCTCTGGAAGACAAACAAAGAGTTAAAGAGTCGCTCATCGGGGTTCTTTCCGAGCCATTTCACAATGTCCCGCAGTGCGGTGTATTGGAAAGGAATCATGGACACGTGATAGTCATGGCAGCGCCGAGCGACATCAGACCAAGACTCCAAGCCGTATAGCTGCACATTGCTGGGGATTGTATTGAACAACGGTCCAATAACGTCGCCAATGCCTGGTACATCGATTGTCCTGCCCGAGGTAATGATACCAAGTGTTGGCACGAACGAGTATTCTTGTTGGAGAGTGAGAAGCCAGCAAGCATGGAGAACAGCTTGCTCTGTAACATTGAGAGACCGGCGAAGATGATCAACCTGATCTGTCGCATTCATTTCAACTTTAAGCAGAATTGTCGAGCTGTCTACTTGGCCGTTCTCGTCGAAAGCTCGATCACGACAGCCGTCAAGATGCTCTTTCCAGAATGCCTCTGCATCAGGGTCATTATAAAGCGGACCCAAGTGCAACACATCAAGGAACTCCAGGTTTGATTGTGACTTCTTGTTCTGGCCGAAATAATTTTGGGCAACCGATTCGAGGAGCAGGGCAAGGCTGTTTCCATCGTAGAGAGCATGGAAAATGTTCAAACACATTATTGATGTCTTAGGGGACGATATGACTCCGACTTCCCATAGATTGGATGAGAGATCGTTGAGCTGGGTGGTCCAGTGGTCATGTTGTTCTTTGCGCAAGTCATCAATCTCCTCATTCGGGCCAGCTGTAGCAAGGAACCAAGGAAGAGTATCTTTCTTCATGATAACTTGGGCATAGCCGTCAGGTGTTGGCAAAAACCTGGCACGCAGCATTTGAACATCCTTCTGGGCCTGATCCCAAGCTGCGCACAAATTCTCGAGGTTGACGGAAGGGTCGAGCTCGAAAGTGAATGATGAGCAGTATAATGGCGTGCTGCTAGACAGGTAGTGGTATATGATACCCTCCTGAAGCGGAGTGCAGGGTGCAATCTTTTCAATGTCACCTTCGATGGCCCCAATGTGCTCAGTGATAGCGTGGAAGTTTTTGTGAGCGAAAGCCTCGATGCCTTGCTTAGCATTTCGTTGTCTGGTTTCCACAGAGACGGAAGATGAGATAGCCATCTGTAGAGCCAAAGCTATTCCGGAAATTGTAGGATCTGTGGATTATTATTAGGCAAGTTTATTCTCAGCCAACGTCTAGAATGTCAAACTTACACTTCATGATGGTCGATGGCTGAGCCTGAGAAAACCCAGCCTCCCGGAGACTTCTAGAGAAAGCAATAACAGATATAGAATCCAGACCAAGCTCGTAGATACTCGACCACGGCGAGATTTGCTCTTTGGGGGAACCTATAAACCTCGCCAGAACAGATATGATCTTCTGCTCCTGGACACTGTCAGTGGGCTGGCCAACACTCATAGAGCTCAATCTCTGAATATCCTCCAGAGAAAGATCCTGATAGATACTCTTCAAGACTTTCATATCAGCTTTGTTATTGGCGGAGAGTGGGAAGCGGGTCATCGGGATGATATGTGTAGGCACCATATACCCGGGAAGATGAGTGCGGCAAGCGCCCTTGATCTTCGACAGCAGGGTGGGATTATCTTCGGAAGATCGGACTCCTACGTCGACAGCACGAGATTTCTTGTCTGCAGTGACAGTCGTAAAGAAAGAGACAAGTTGATCCTTCGATTGTTTGGGGTGCGTGATAACCAAGGTAGCGACTTCGTTCAATTCAGGCGTGGCTTGTTTGATGACCTCGTTAATTTCTCCAATTTCAAGTCGCTGTCCGCGGAGCTTAACTTGATCATCGATACGTCCAAGGAACTGGAAGCTTCCATCGTGCAAAATCCTCACAAGATCACCTGTGCGATAGATACGATCACCGAATTCGGGGAGCTCTTGAAATCGTTCTTTGGTGAGCTCCGCTCGGTTCAGGTAGCCCTTTCCAACGAGAGGACCCGAGACGCAAAGTTCACCTATGCTGCCGCGTAGGACTGGTATCATTGTACCAGGGCTGAAAACATACGAGCCCACATTATCGAACTGGGGCCCGATGTTTGAGGCTTTGTCGTTGGTAGACATCCGTGGGAGCATGGTGCATCCGATAGTGACTTCAGTAGGCCCATATCCATTGTAGATAACACCATGCTTACCCCAGGCATCAAGGATTTCTTGTTTCAACGCCTCTCCACCGGTGATGAAGACTCCCCGACAAAGAGATGGGACTTCATCGGGATGAACTAGTCTTGCCAAACTAGGCGTCAGATCAATATGTGTAATTTGAAGCTTTTGTATCGTTCCAGTCAGATCTTCAAACAGCAGATCTCGTGGACAGGAAGTGACGCAAATTCCAACACTCCAGCTCCAGTACTGTTCCAACACACTGACGTCGAAATGGAACGAGGCAAATTGCAACCACCGGGATTCTTCATCCCAGTGTCCTGCGAACAATCTTTGGAATGCGAGCATTGCCTGCACGGCATTGTCGTGGGTGATCTCGCAGCCCTTCGGCGTTCCGGTTGTACCGGAGGTGTAAAGACAATAACAAGTATCATCTGGCTGAATCAGACGGGAAAGTGAGACATCCCCTACTGAGACTCCATCAAGCAGCCCAGGCTCATCAAGTGCCTGGACGTCGATAGCCGGAAGACCCTCCAGTTCCGCCATCTTCGATTGATTGCAAAGCAAAATCTTAGTACCGGAGTCCTCTAGCATGAATTGCTTACGAGAGATAGGAGCACCAGGGTCAATAGCTAAATAGGCACATCCGGCTTTCATGATACCCAGAATAGCCATGGAGGCTTCAGGGCACTTTTCAAAGCATATTCCTACAATTCCACCAGGAGCAGCTCCCTTTGCTTGTAGGAAATGCGCAATTTGATTGCCGCATTCATTGAACTCACGGTAATTCCATGTCTTCTTCTGGAGGTTGTCCGCAGTGTCACCGAAAGCAAATTCAAACGCAATCTTCGCAGGAATCTTGAGCGCATTTGCTTCGACGAATTGATGCAACAAAGACACCGTGGTAGGAATTGGTGCTTCTTTGGCAGGAGTAATAGATAGCAAGCTACTACCCACCGACTCGTGATCGGTTGAATTGACATCTGGACGGAAGACAGTGTCCTGCAAGAATTTGTCATATTGGTTCAAAAGGATCGTTGCTTGCTCTGTCGGGACAAGATCGCTCCGGTAGCTCAGCGAAACCTGAAGATCTGTCGAGTGCGGAATCAACTCGAGAGAGACTGGATACTGTAGAATGTTAGTCTCAACCCTGCAAAGCTGTGGAGTACTCTGTCTGCTTTTTCTACTTACATCAATGTTCGTCTCCTCATCGATAATATCCCACCCATCAGGACCAACAGCCTCCGAAGTAAACTTCTGATAGACAAAAAGCGTGTCGAAGAGTGGCTCATCGCTACCTAGCCAGCGCTGAATATGCGACAAAGGTGCGAACTGATTCTTCACCAATAAAGCGTTTCGCTTCAACGTACGATCCAAAAGCTGTCGGTTGGAACCCTCAATACGCAGGGGTGTCGGCACTGTGACCAAACACGGGAATACTGCATGTTGAGCAGCGGTGGATAAGTTCCTACCCGAAAGTACGGTTCCAAAAGTGACATTGGACTCGCCCGTGTATGCAGAGAGCAAGCGAGCCCATGCAGCTTGTGCTGCTGCCTGTAGTGTCACACCGATATCTCGACAGGCATCTTCAAGAGCCTTGCGAGACTGTGTGCAACGGGTGGAGGTGGTGAGTAACGTTCGCTCGTTTGTGCGGAGGGGATGCAAATCAGGGAATTTGGAGGGTTGCACTTCTGGGGCCAGTTCTTTCCAGAAGGATTGGGCGGATTCGCTCTTGCTGTCGCTTTCAAGAAGAATAGGACCGAGAGTTTCGGTGACTGATGCCGGCGTGGCTAGAGCCTTTCCTTCATATGCTGCTTTGACGTCTGCAAGTATGGTAGCTAGAGACTGAGCATCGTAAATAGCGTGCAGTGCAGAGAAATGCATGACACTGGTGCGGTCACCTGCCCCGACTTTGATCCTCCATGGAGGCTGGTGGAGATTTTCCAAAGTGTGCTTTTCTTGAATACCAGGAGTGTCTGTTATGGAAGTCGAGGTCTCACACCATGGCAGTTCGCTATTTGCGTGGTAAGTTATCATAGCAAAAGGATTCTGCTGATCGCGCAATTGAACAAAGCCTGTTCGAAGCATATCATGGTGAGCCATGACCTTAGACCATGCTTCTTTCAAAATCTTTTTATCCAAAGGTGCCGGGAACCTCAAGGTCATTCGGTTGAAGTACACTTCACCAAGGGAATGTGTAAACATCGCCAGCATTCCATTTTGAACCGGCGTACAAGGGCGCAGAGACTGCACGATTTGCGGAGAAATCCCAAGTTGTTCGCAAACAGATTGCAAATTATTGGTTTGAAAAATTCCAAAGTCAAACTCGATTTCCTCATCAACCTTCTTGCTGGAAGTAAGAAGAGAAGCAATTTGATCAATAGAAGCAGCCTGATACAAGTCAGTAAGTAGAGAATAGAATTCATGATCAGCAAGCAAACCTCAGGAGTATGACATACCTCGAGAATATCACCAGATGAGATCTTATACCCTAATATACGCAGCTTCGCCGATACCTGAACAGCGTTGATACTATCCAGGCCAAGTTGGAAGATTGTTGTGTCCTGGAACACATTATCTGAGTTGACATCGGAAAATTTTGAAAGAAGGTCTCGAACAATTTCCTCCTGATAGGACCACGGGCGCTTTTGGCGAGATTTAACTAGGAACTGAGCAGATTTCGGCGTTGTGGACACTTTCTGTTCAAAGACTCGAGGAATGTCTGTCCCCAGTAGCCGTTTATCGGATGCCTGAGCCAATGGGTATTGAATGATGTGTCCAACAATGGCCACAAAGTCTCGCGCAATTTTCTTAGCCATGACTTGGGAGGTGTATGATACTTGGAAGTGGAGACAGATCTGGATGTTGTCGGCGGACTCATCGGGAATGATCTCACAGATCAAGGGGAATCCCATGTTTCCTTCATCCTGAAGAAGTTCCCAGAAATTGGGGTCAAGATCTGTATTTCTGTTCTGGAAGATGACCAGCGTGTCAAAAAGACGAGAGCCATCGCCAAGAACACGCCGTTGAATACGCCGTAGAGGGCTGAGTTGGTGAGGCAAAATATCGTTATTGCTCTTTTGGGACAATTTCAAGATATCACTGTTTGTTGCAGTCGAGGAGGACTTGATTCGAATTGGGAGTGTGTTGAAGCAGGGCCCAACTATCTGACCCGCGCCATCTAAGGGAATGGTTCGGCAGCTGAAGACGTTGCCGAAGCAAATGTCGGAGGAATCGGTGTATAGAGAGAGGAGTCTGGCCCATGCAGCGTGGAAGATGTTCAAGGGGGTTGCGGAAAGGTCCTTGCATTGTTGTTTGAACGTTACAAAAGAGCCACCTAGGGAGGTCCGGATCTGCTGTGATGCTGACCCATCCGCATTAGCCGCGGGCTTGGGTGTGGGAAGAAGGGTCGGTGAAACACCGGACAAGTACTGGTCCCAGTATTCGTCTGACGAGCCATAGTCAACTGAGGTCATGTAATTGATGAAGTGTCGGAATGGAGTGTTTGCTGGCAATTCTTGATTTGAAAGCAACAGCTGCAGCTCGTACAATAACTGGGCGATGCCTTCTCCATCATACAGTGCATGGTGAATGGACAGGAGAAGATGAGTCTTCGCAATGGAATCGGAATCAGTTATTAGAGTCAGCGAGTAGGGCAGCAAGCCGTTCACAGGAGAAAGACCCTCGAACTTGGACTTGCTCTCCTTGATCACATTCTCCAGCTCAGAAGAGGAGGTTTCAATATGGGACCACGGCAAGACCGATGTATCCAGTACAACTTGAGCATATGCAAACCGCTTATCATTAGTTTGCATGAAGCAGGTTCTAAGAATGCCATGTCTTTGCATCATCTTGGCCCATGCCACTCTCATAGCCTCGGCATCGGCGTGCACAAGAAGCAAGAGGTGGTTGAAATAAGCTGAATGACCACCAGACTCAGCTGCAAGCATAGCCTCCTGGAGTGGAGTGCAAGGGTAAATGCTCTGAACAGTGACAGATGCAGCTTTGAATTCGTCTTCTACTTGATGAGTGAAAATTTCGTCGAACACAGTTAGTCGCGTGGGCACCACAACCTGTTCGGGCTGATTCTCATTGGTCGTGGCAGTAATGACAGCTGTAAGTTGAGCAATAGAGCTGTGGTGCAGGATTGTGGACACAGCAAGCCTTCCACATCCAGATTCCTGAAGCTTCCGCGAGAAAGAAATTGCAGAAAGAGAGTCCAGACCCAGTCTGTAGAATGACGTGTGCTTGTGGATGTTGCTTTGGTCGGTGCCAGTAACTGCTGATAGCGCGACAGAAATGGTCTTCTCAAGCTCGGTGAAACTGTCACCATTGTTATCGGCACTGAGCTTTGGCGAAAATATCGCAAGCTCTTTTGTTGTCAGCTGTTCCAGCCGTTGTCTCAACATAAAGTGATCGGTCTTATAAGACATAGTGAGATCTATCGCGTCCACGAGAACAAGAAGTGACGGAAGACTCAAAGAAACAAGCTCTTTGGTGAGCTCCTTGAAAAGATCATTCGTAGCTTTCTCAATTTGCATAGAATCTGAGCATTTCGTTGAAGGAACCCAAAATACTACCAATCGCTGCTGACGCAGTGTTGGCTCATCCAAAATCATGCTTACTGATTCTTGGACCATTTCCAAAGACGCAAAAACACGATCAACTCCATCAAGATCCATAGACGGAGAATAGGGCTGTGCAAGGCCAGGATTTCGGGAAAGAATGAGTGTACCATCAGGAAGCAGTCTTCCAAAGTCACCCGTTCTATAGATCCAACCAAATTCAGGATGGTCAACGAACCGTCCAGTCACTGACGGCTCGGAGTCAGGTAGACAGCGCCCAACTTGATCTCCACCAAAGTATAACTCTCCAATAGCGCCGCGTGGAAGAAGACCGAGTGAATCTCCATCCGCCATAATCATCGCAGACGTGCTCTTCAGGGGTCTACCGATGTTCCGAACATAGGTCGAGGCTTGCATATTGGGACAAAGAGTACATGCGTGAGCCATTGCATGGTTGCTGTATGCTTGATGAAGACCCTTTCCGGCCCAATTGCGATGGAGCTTGGGAGTCATTTCTTCGCCCAAAGAGAGAAGATATTGGACAGTGGGGACAGCTTGTGGATCAATACGGGAGGCCAGCATGGGAGGCAAGTGAAGGTGCGTTATGTTCATATCTTGACAGGCTTGCTCAATGCGGGTCATCATGATTAAGTTTGTAGCTGAGCACAGTGTCATGCCAGCATGCCAAGCGAAGAATGTCTGGCAAATTGATGCTGTATTCTTGTCAAAAAGATAACCTGGAAATAAAAAACCTGACAGAAAACTTACCACCTGATCCTTGAAGACATGATAGCATTTTCGATCCACTTGGCGTTGGATACATGTCTGAGAGAGCATTGATATTACTCTGCAGGTTTTGGCGCGAGATGATGATGTTTTCCGTCGAGCCATTTTCAAGTAGCAACACTTCAGCGTAGGCAACATCAGACCCTTCATTGGTACATGGAATATTGAACTCATGATAAACATCCAGCGAATAAGAGAGGCGAAGTAGCTGAACTGACTTCAAAGAATCCAAGCGAAGATTATTTTCCGTCAAGTGGTCGACGATGCAGAACTTGGATTTCGCCGTGGAGAGAATAGAATGAATTATCTGCGAAGAGGCCTGGGGAAGTAGGAGGAGACCAGCACCGGCCTTGGCAACTCCAAGCACGGCAACGTAAAAGTCAATGGATGTTGGTAGATGAATGGCTATTAGATCTGTTTTCGTCACTCCGACATGGAGCAAAAGGTGTGCAAAGCCATTTGCTCGGGAGTTTAGTTGACTGTAGGTCATACTTTCGACTAACGGCGCAGGAGTTTCTGACTTCCAGAGCATCAACTCAACCGCTACCCGGTGCGGATCTGTAGAGGCAATCATCTCGACCCTGGATGCCAAGCTAGGCAGATTGCCTTGCTCGCGTGATGCTGCGTGTTGAATAGATAACGTTGACGAGGGAAGATATGATCGAATTTCCTGGATCGGAAGCTTAATATTTTCAATCATGATCGAGGCCACGGAATCAATCTGCTCGAGGAGTATTAGAGCTTGCTCGAATGGTAGCACCGACTTCTGATAAGTTGCGCGGGCAAAAATAGCTTCTTCTCGCGGCTCAAACTCCAGCAAAAGCGCAAATTCTAAAAACTCCCTCGCTTCAACTTCCCTAAACACCGAGCCCTGCTCATCATCTGACCAAATGCTTTCCTGCCACACGAGTGCCGTATCGAAGAGACTGCGATCCAAGTCGATACCAGAAGCTTTCTTAATATCCTGAAGAGGAAGACTGCCATGCTCGAGCGACTTGCGGTTCATGTTCTGAATGGCCAAGAGTAGATCGGTCACGTCTTGCATTTTGTTGAGGTTCATGCGTGTAGGTAAAGTTCTGATACAGGGCCCGAGAATAGTCTCAATGCCCTTCAAGGGCAGAGTCCGGCCTGAAAAGACAGTTCCAAAGGTAACATCATCGGTTCCAAGGTAGGAAGAGAGAATGTAGCAAAACGCGGCTTGGAAAACGGTTTGCCGACTCACGCGAAGATGCTGGGAAATTTGGTTGAGTTTCGATACAGACATGTCCAGCACACGAGTAGCCTTGTCGGTAGCGTGTAAAATATCTGCCTTTCCATGGAAAGTAGGAAAGGTTGGAGGATAAAGTCCCTGTAGCTGACCACGCCAGTAGGCCGAGGCCTCTGTTGTCGATTTGTCCAGTTTGTGCCCAATGAAAAAGTTTGCAACAACATTATATGGGGGTTTAGAAATGAGCTCTTCTCCAGACAAGATACTTGCGAGATCTTTCAACATGAGTTGCCAAGACCATCCATCGTAAAGTGCATGATGGATATGCACCAGGACGTGGAGACGAGACTTCCCTTCCTTGATCTGGACTCGGAAGGGGTTCAAGATATCGTGATCCGCATTCAAGCCCAAGTCGTAGTCAAACTCCTGTTGCACGGAAATGTGCTCATCAAGGTTCTTCCAAGTGAAGCGGCCAAATGAGTGATCTTTGAGACCGATCTCTACAAATCCAGACCGCAGGATTTCGTTGTGATCCACTAGTTGATCAAATGCATTTTTCACCGAAGTTAAACTGACCGAGGCCTCGAACTCCAGCTCAATCCAGTTGCAGTATGCCTTATTGTCTCGAACGGTCTCCAAGATCATAGCCTGTTGGATATGGCTGCACGGTACGACCTCCGAGACCTGCTCGCTTAAGCCCAACGAGTCAACCCTTGCTGCGCCTGCATCTGAAACAAGCTGGAGAATAGTTTGCAGAGCTGCATTTGTATCTTCAGTCGGACTCGTAGCTTCAATTCTGGTGGCAAGCTGCCAGATCCCGTCCACTGAGTCGACCTCCAACAGGGTAGCCACACCTAAGCGAATTCCTGCGTCCAAGAGATGGGACGCAAGACGGATTGCTGCTAGCGAATCAAGGCCTGCTGCTGCCAGGCTCTCTGTCGACGAGACTCGTCGGCCTAGCACATCAGCTATGCTTGAGACGATAGACTCTTCTTTCTTGTCTCGGCAGGTTTGGTCGTCAAGACCCTGCGCAGTGCTTCGGTGGCGAATGAAATCGGCTTCTAGTGTTTTGCGATCAATCTTTCCCGAAGGAAGCTGGGGAAATTGGTCGACGAGCACGAATTCTCCAGGAATCATAAACCGAGGCAACAGCTGACGGCAGACATCTCGGAGACTATTTTCTGTCGTTCCCTTGTCGGTAACCAAAACAAATGCAACTAAGTTCCCGTCGATGACTATGGTTACAGCACTGCGAACACCGGAGGCTCTGGTGACAACATGCTCGACCTCGCCAAGCTCTATCCGCTGGCCACGCAGCTTCACCTGGCCGCTGGAAATTCGGCCGAAGCACTCAATCTCTCCGGTGGGGAGTATGCGGGCTTTGTCTCCCGTACGATAAAGTCGGCCATACACCGGACTGTTTATAAAAGCCTTGGCATTTTCATTGGGCCGGTTGATATACCCGTCTGCCAATTGAGGACCACCCACCACAAGCTCTCCAATTTGACCTAGTGAAAGTGGGTGAAGCTCTGTGGAAGATGACTCGTTGTCGGAGGGTAGTGCCATGATATATGCGGAAACCGTTTTAAAGGGCTTTCCAATCATATTGACACGATCCTTGGCCTGGAAATGGGTGGCGGCAGTACAGTGGATCGCTGCTTCAGTCGGCCCGTACATTCCATGGAGAATGCCATCTCTGCCTTCAGACTGGCCAAATTCGTCTACCACATGTCTGGTGAGCATCTCACCAATTGTGAGGAGGACCCGGAGAGATGGGGCTGCGGCTCGCGTACGCAGCAACTCCCCTGCCACCGTTGGGGTCAACTCAGCAGCATCGACTCTCATCGTAGTCATCACATGGGAGATATCAAGCAGCATATTCTCTCTCTCAGAGCCAATCAGGGTGGACCCTCGCATCATAGGGAAAAAGACCTCAAACACGGAAACATCAAATGTGGGAGATGCAAATTGTAAAAAGCGCTTGAAAGGGGGTATCAAATCATCATGAGCAAGGAGTGATTGGGTGGCAGCAAGATGGGACAGCCCGACACCTTTAGGGCGGCCCGTTGAGCCAGATGTGTACATGACATATGCCAAATCAGTGGAAGTGCTGTTTTCTGAGCATGGCTCTGTGATATCGGCGTTTGTTTGAAGATTGTCCACTGTGAGAATAGAAATATGCTCTTTCAGCGGTATCCTCGTTGCAAGAGCATCATTTGTGACCACCACAGATGCAGCCACATCTTGGAGGATGAACTCAACGCGATCTGGCGGTGCATCGGTGTTTAAAGGGCAGAAAGCTGCACCAGCCTTGAGAATGGCCAACCATGAAATGTACAATTCCACAGACTGGGGCAGAAGTACTGGCACAATCTTCTGTAGGCCTTGTGAGGTCGTTGAAGCATGAGTTATTTTATTCGCCAGTTCTGAGGAAAGCCGGTCCAAGTCACGGTATGACAAGCAACGAACGTCTCCATCCGCAGTGAGGAATTCAATGGCGTTATTTGAATCGTTGAGCCTGCGCAGGGCAAGCTTGTGTAAAAGTTGAGGCCCTGGCAGTGTGGAGGGCGAGGCATTTGAGATGGCTAGATCAGGAATGTCAGTGGCAGACAGTGTCACCTCCATACCCTTCTGGGCAGCCTGCTCCTGCACGATCTGCTTCAGCTGGTTGCCCAACTGGTACAGGAAAGCGGCGTTCATGCCTCCGGTTGCACACAAGGCTCCCAATTGTGTCGCGGGGTCCAGAGTCCACCGCAATACCGGGGGATGTCCATCATCACTGAGCGGAGGATCTCCCAACACTACGGCTGTGTGTTTGACTGAGAGATCTGATACAGCAGCCAGATCCGCTGGCTGAACTGTTTGGGTGGATAGATCTGCCTTGACCGGTACACCATTCAATAGAAATACTGGACTCTCATCGGTCGTGAACGCGCGTAACAAGACTGCCCATGACAAAGCAAATATCTCGGAGGGAAGTTGGGCATCTATCTGCCAGGGTATGATGTGAATATCATCACCATCGTCATTGACGGCGGGGAATTGAGTGAATCGGTCCATGGCCTGTGCAGTCTTTTTTTTTGCCCCTCTCTCACTCATACATATTCAGGGCAAAATATATACCTAGTACATAAGTAGGGTAGATAGTAGTCTGCTTAGTCGATCTAATTAGGTGCAATGTGAGTGGCTGGAGAATGTCAAATGCAGGCAAGCGCGTCAAAAAGAGAATCCCACAGGAATTTTTTTTTTTCAAAGGGAGTTTTCTTCAAAAAAGCAAATCGAGGGGCACATCCATACATGGGGGATTTGGATGATCTGCCAGCGAGCCAAGCGCGGAAAAGAGGGTGAAAAGAAAAGGTATACATGTATTATTTAGAATTACCAATATTACTTGTCCTATTACTTACTCTATATTATTTTCTATTTTTTTATTTTCTGTTTTCTACTTCCTACTTCCTATTTTCTGTTTTCTATTATTTTTAATTTAGCTATAATACCGGTAAATCCATCTATATCTTATTATACAAAAAAAATACCAAAAAATACCAAAAAATACGAAGTACGCATCTTGAGATCAGACCACATTATCCCCCACTCGGCTGAATCAGCCGAAACAGGATAGGGCTGTGTCTGGTTATGAATGACGTATATGTATATGTGTATCCGTACTATACCTGTAAGTAATTATATACATTCTACCCAGAATACATACCAAGTAAATACTATGAGGTACCAGTACTAGTACCATTACTAGGAATAACGATAATAGCCTCATATAATATCATTGTCTCCCCCACTTCAAACGCCCAAGCGTAAAAAAAAAAAGAAAAGGCAAAAAGAAATAATCCACCAAGTATAGTCCGGAGGAATTTTCCTGCAGGCTCCCCACTGTAAACGAGTCCAACACGTTGCCAAGCGAAGTAATAACTTGCATATATACATGTATACCATGTTAATACGTGCAATGACACCATTCCTAGGCTCCGATCCTCCAAATTATTCCCGACATCGGCCGAAAGACCTTTTTTGGGTTTTGAGGAATTAGAAATGGCTGTGCTCTGGTTGATCGAAGTTGGGTGTGCATGAAGCATCGAACATCTTTTTACTTCTTCTTTTATCTTCCTGCATATATAGTGGAGTATCTAATACGGTACGGAGTATTAAGTACTATAGAAAGAATATAAGTACTATATAGTATCATCTTTAGATTAAACCACCCCCCCCCCCCCAACTATCATCCCCAGTGGAGACAAAAGGATCACTGATTGATAAAATTGAAAAAACACCCGAACCAGGGAAAATACGAAAAACTTGGCAAAAAGCTCAAGCGAGGGCTTTAAGAGACCTTCAGAGGGATCCACTTGGTCAAGTTATCTGATCCGCTCAGACATTCTTCGGAGAGAACCATATAAAGCCTTTTTCCTTCCCCTGCTTTTTTCTTTTCTTGGAATGGATTTGAAAAACCTTGGAAGCTCCCCCTTGAAGCGTTTGGATTTCCCTTTTTGGTTGTATATAGATACATTTTTTTGACTTTCCACTTTTACCTTTTACCTTTTGACCTTAAACCCTCTTGGATCGTCATGGAGCCCGTTACCCGCAAGTCGGAGCTCTCCTTCATCAACGATATGGTACCACGCACCCAACCCCAATCAGCTCGGTCGCTATTGCGACCAACTAGCGCTGATGAGATGCACGATCTGATCTGTGTTGGATTCGGCCCAGCTTCACTCGCTGTTGCCATTGCCCTGAACGACGCTATGGACCCCACCCTCGGTGCCTCGAAGGACCTCAACTTTAAGCCCAAGGTTTGCTTCCTAGAGAAGCAGAACCAGTTCGCATGGCACTCGGGTATGCTGGTTCCAGGCTCGCGCATGCAGATCTCCTTCATGAAGGATCTCGCTACTATGCGTGATCCCCGCAGCAGCTTCACTTTCCTCAACTACCTGCACCACAAGAAGCGTCTCATTCATTTCACCAACTTGGCCACTTTCCTACCTGCCCGTGTAGAGTTCGAAGACTACATGCGCTGGTGCGCCCTGCGCTTTGACAACGTCGTCAACTATGGCGAGGAGGTCGTCGATGTCGTCCCCGGTCCCACCAATGCCCGTGGTATCGTTGACTTCTTCACCATCGTCTCGCGCAACACCGGTACTGGCGAGATCTCCTCCCGCAACTCCCGCAAGGTCGTCATTGCCCTCGGTGGCAAGGCTAAGATGCCTCCGGGTTTCCCCCAGGATCCCCGCATCATGCACTCCTCCAAATACTGCACTCACCTGCCTCAGATGCTGACCGATGATATGGCCCCTTACAACATTGCCGTCGTCGGCAGTGGCCAAAGTGCCGCCGAGATCTACCATGATTTGCACCGCCGCTACCCCAACTCGCGCACCACTCTCATCCTCCGTGATACCGCTCTGCGTCCCAGTGATGACTCTCCCTTGTACGTTCCAAAATACAGAGCTCTAAAGAATGATCCCTTAGCTAACCTTTTGCTTTTTCTTTTTCTAGTGTGAATGAAATCTTCAACCCCGAGCGCGTAGACAAGTTCTACGAGATGAGTGCCGAAGAGCGTAAGAAGCGTATCGCCATGGAGAAAGCCACCAACTACAGTGTAGTTCGCCTGGAGCTGATCGAGTCCATCTACAACGATATGTACCTGCAGCGGGTGGAGAACCCAGATGAGACACAGTGGCAGCAACGTATCCTCGCCGAGACCAAGGTTGCCCGGATCGAGCACCACAACGCATCGAACCGCATGCGCATTCACGTCAAGTCAGTCAAGAATGAGAGCGAGGGCAAGGAAGTTTTGGATGTCGATGCGCTGATGGTTGCGACGGGCTACCTCCGCGACGCGCATGAGGAACTCCTCGAGAACGTCCGCAGCTTGCGGCCCGCCGGCGCGTCGGCCTGGAACCCCGGCCGTGATTACCGTGTTTCGCTCGACAGTGCCAAGGTCAGTGCCCAGGCTGGTATCTGGCTGCAGGGTTGCAACGAGAAGACCCACGGTCTAAGTGATTCTTTGCTGTCGGTGTTGGCTGTGCGGGGCGGCGAAATTGTTAGCTCCGTCTTTGCGGATCAATTGGCTGGCGCTCCCTCGGTGCAGGACACCCGGGTGCGCGCTATGTTGTAAGAAAAGGTGTGAAAAGAAAATATGACATGATCGTCGTTCCGTGTCTCGGGTTTGCTTTTGGGAAGTGGGCCGAGATTTTAAAAATGTGTCCGGCGAGATAGCCCTTGATGATTCCCCCCTCCCTTCGCTGTTCTGGGTGAAACATTTAGACATCCTATGTATTTAGATTCTTTTTTTTTTCTTTCTGTTTGAGTTAATGATGAGCTTATTTTCTATTGTTTTCTATTTTACTTCACTTTCTTTTCCCTCAGGTCTACCCACAGTACTAACTGATCGGCCCTACTAGATCTTCAGGCACTTACGATCATCCCTGTAAAATTTATCCTAGCCAGGTAACAAGTACCGAAGCGTGGCCCCCGACCTATGAGTGAAATAGAATCGGCGTATGCTGTTCCGATCGGAAGTTGCACGGTAAAAAAAAAAGTTTTTCTTGGCAAATGCGGGACAACCTGGGAAAATGAAATTCATGAAAATCAACGGTGCGAAACTCGTCAAGTTAGGGCTGATCGGTGCCGATCCCAATCCTAGAAGGTAAGTCTCCTAATAATATGTTGTGGTATAGATTCATCTCGATTTAACTCTCTGACATTTGTGTGATGTCTCTTATAAACACGAAACAAACACGACGAATCCCAAGTGGTGAATAATCACATCAAATCAGATAAATGCAAGTGGGTCCTGCATTGATCAGATAACTGGAAATTTTTATCTGATCGAGGGACTTGGCAGTTTTTCTTTTCTTTTCTTTTTTTTTCCGGTTTCATTTTTCATTTTTCGTTTTTGATTTTTGATTTTTCGTTTTTCTCGGTATTTGTATTACTAGATGGTTTTTTTGGAAATTGGATTGGGCTTGACCGTAACTTCTCTTCGCTTCATATGTACAACTTTCAACCTTGGGATATACGTAGTACAATTCATCAGTGTACTCCGTACCCAATTCCGCACTAAGTGAAAGTGGCTTCCTAGAGCTCCATCACCTGCCTAGTCGAGTGTTTAGCGAGATGGAGCCTGTATACAATGTCATGATTTGGTATTGTAAATTTGCAAATTTATTCTTTTATGTCCCAAAGTTCTTTTTAATCGGAAACCGCGCTTCCATATGCATCGTACGATGGTCAATACGATGATCCGTACGATGATCAAGACAAGATGTAATTATAGGACATGTAGACGCTGCCCCCTGTTTCCCTGAAGAAATTATATGTCGCATACAGCATACTTAATTTGTCTAATGTACATGATATATATGCCATATTCTACCAATAACCCCATAACATCCATGCACATGCCTTGTGTTTGTTTCCATAGGTCCATAGACTAGGCCGGTACCCGAGAGATTAGATCTTCCCCAATTTTCCAACTAGGTTTTGGCTGCTTCTTCGGCGATATCGGATGTGTCCAGAGTGGAAACTACGGTCTGATGTTTCTCCTAGTCCTATCGTTCGTCTCTGGGCCGAGGTAGGTTTCAGATTTCCCGGTCGCTTTCAGATTAGGGTTATCTGATTTGGACTTGTTTCAAGCTCCATTATGAAGACGCGTTGAATAGACCCTACATTGTACCTATTTCCTATTCTGTATGTATCTTAGCAAGTTTAGGGAGATAACCGCCCTAGCACAATACCAAGTACACAGTACCTTGTACAGTGACACCGGTGTTTTAGCACCCCTTCTACTACCGCCCTCCTAATTTATTATACCGCCCTGTGCCTTGACTTATGGATATTCGACTGGCAGAATTTGGGGTGCTTAAAAACGATGCTGTGTCACTGTAGAATGTAAGAAACCAATATTGTACATCTATGGATAGTAATCATTGACCGCTACATCAGAAAATTCAGGACCATCAAGAAACATCAGGCCACACTAGACCCTCGGCCATCAAACATTCCTCATCCCTGAAACGTTACACATCCGGACTCACTACTGAGTCACTACTGCCACTATTCCCATGCCGGGATCGCAAGCTACAGAAGTACCTTGCCACCTAGTGTGCGCTGGCATATGCACCTCCAGAGCTCCCATGCAGGTACGTTTCACTCTGTAATGTGTACTGTAAAGCGTAAACTTGTCAATACATATGTACATGGACCTAGACCTAGTTGGACGCACCAATCAGCCTGTTCGGACGGGATAGGACTGCCCTTCCCAGGTAGGTATCTTTCCAGAAACGCCGAGGGAAGGTCCGGAACTCGGCCTTTATGCAGTATGTTGGTTGTTAGCTGCAGGGTCACTGCAGGGCCAAGGGATATGATATATCTTATCTGATGGGAACATGAATCTGCCAGGGGTTCGACGTTGAGGACCTTGGACGCTAAATAGATTGTCAAGTATACCTGATAGTCAGTACTAGTAGAGTCAAAGTGACTACTTATTCCTGTTCTCTCAAAAGCCAAGTCATCTCCCATAATAATATAGTAAAAGAAATCATTAATGTCTGACGTCAACTGTACAGGATGCTTTCTAAATGCAGAATGCAAGCATTTGCTCGTGCCACGTGCCCCCACAATGCAACACCGCGCTGATTTGCATAATAAAACACAGAGTCCAAGGATATCAATGCAGAATCTGGAATCGAAAACAAAAAAAAACACACGCTCAGATCTCAGATCAGCTTACACCATGCGTTCGGGGTCCTCACTAGCAACGCTGCGGTAGCCAGGTCCCTCGCTGGACCGGTTACCAGTGTGCATGCGCATTGGGGTTTCGTACATATCGTGATAGTTGATCACCTCGCCGCCGAGCATCGCCGCCCCAGTCTGGCGCTTCCCAAAGAGTGGAGCTGGGTCACACCAAAAGTCGCGGCAGTTGGTGACGACACCGCGGGAAAAGGGGTTGCGGGGGCGAGCCGCCTGGGGTCCGTCGCGGAGACCGTCCTTGGCGGTTGTCCAAAAAGCGTCGATGCCGAGGAGAGATGACCATTGTTGGATGCAACCGTTTTTCCGTCGGTGTTGGGGAGGGCCGCCGAGGGCCGGGTTGGGTCCTTGTCCAGAAGCCGAAAGACCAGCAGCTTCCATTGACGTGGTTCCGGCGGTCATGGCCGATGCGAAGGCTTGGGAGCTTGGGTAGGACCTGTCGATGTGGTGGCCTCGCATGTTCTCATAGGTTGTCTGGTTGCGAGAGATCTGGATGAGCTGGACGGCACACAGCATCGTGACCCAGACCAGCTGGAGGGTGATCCACACATTAAGAATCAGAGTGAAGGGGTCGCGAGAGGCGTAGTCACACAGTGTATCGTTGATAACATTGCAAGTAGCATTGGTAGGAGCGGGTAGAGAATTGATATCTGTATCATGTTAGTGGACCGATCATAGGCAATATTTTCCCTCGCTGCAAGTACTAACAGGCAATAGTCAGCTGCACAAACAGAATGATGCCAACTTCAAGGGAGACTATATAAAGAACAAAATGGCGGAGATTGTTCGACCCAACACAGTTATCAATCCACGGGCAATGGCTATTCAAGAATTAGTGGTCAAACTAAGACAAAGATGGATCAAGACACATACTGATCATGTTTCGCAACGCAGCGCCCGCAACGCCGACAGTGCCTGCTCCGGAGTGGCTTTCTTGTCATACAGGGGATGCAGAAGTTCTCTTCGTCAAACCTCCACTGCCCTAACAGTTCCCTTACGATCTCTCTCTGTTGATTTCTGCTGCTCACTTTTGGCACATAACCTGGGTCTTGAACCATGGAGAAAATATAGAAATAAGCAGTCAAGCAGAAGAAGACCGCGAACAAGATATTCAAAATCGGCGACGATGAGTAGGTTGCTGGCAGGACCTTGAAAGCATAGCGGAAGCCCACCCAGAATAACGTGCCTGCAAAGACACCAGCGAGATACGGTGTTTTCTGCAGAACGCGATATTCCATAGGCCCCTTGTTCGCAAATTGCTGTGCAACATACTGCATCCCGAAGACTGTCACCAACACAAGGGGCACAGCAATGAAAATCGCCAGGTTACTGAGCATCCAAATGCTAACAAGGATAATCAAGAAAGGCCAGAGGAAGAAGAACTTGGCCATGATGCTCTTGTTGCGTACGAAGCTTGAAAGGCCCAGCGGTACCACTTTTTGAGTGCCATCAGGTTCAAAGCCACGCTCATTGAGCGAGCGGTACCAAACCCGCAATGTGTTCATCTCCTGCGCCACCGTCGCAGGTGATTTACCATCGCGAGTCTTTGCGAAGCGGTCGGCGCCGTATTCAAGCAACTTCAGGACACAGGGCATCGAGCCCTTGACTAGCGCCCAATGAAGCGGTGTCAAGCCACCTTCGTCCACGGCATTTGCATTGGCACCCCATCGTAGGAACAAGTCCACACATGCAGGATACCCCTTGTATGCAGCCCACATCAGTCCAGTATGCCCTTGTTGGTCAACAACATCCACGGGGATCTCCTGATGTAGAAGCAGGAGGACTAGGAAAGCGTTGCCATCGATGGTCGCGAGGTGTAGGATGTTGTATCCTTGGACGTCCGTCAGGAGAGGATCCCCACCACTCTGGAGCAAGAGGTTCACAATATAATAATGGCACCGTTGGGCAGCCCACATGGCTGGTGTTGCCACCGATTCTCCTCCTTTGGCATTCACATCGGCTCCTGAGTCGATCAGGAATCTACACATCGCATATTGATTATTAATTGCCGCCCACTAGAAAGAGAGAGGGTGCGGTCAGTGAACAAATCCCTGTGCGTTGTGCTGAGTGGTAACGAACATGCAGCGGTGTAATCCCCTCCTCGTCGCGGTGGTTTGCAGTAAACTTTTTAGCTGTGAACAGTTTCTGCATAGTGCCAATCTCCCCCATCCGAGCCAGCTGCATAATATCCTCCCCTAGAGGAATTGAGCCTTTGGGAGGGTCAGGGCGCAAGCTCTTCATCTCCACATCATTTGGAGGAGTGGGTGTCCCGTTGCCATTCGAGGCGGAGGTGGAACCAGAGGTCTGGCCCGGGCTGGGGCCCCGGGATTCTGGAGAAGTTTTGGCAGACATTTTTGGAATTGTCTACTGTTGAATATGTATCGAATGCCACTCGGGGGCTGGAAAGGAGGCTCGATTCGAGGACTGGACTGTTTTGGGACGGTAGTCTAAAGGAACATCGCGGTTCCGTTGCCGGCGCATCCACTGAGTTTGACTTCTTTTTTTTTCTTCCTTTCTCTTTTTATTTTTTTTTTCAAGGACAGCTCAGAAGGTGTGAAAGATGGTAAATAGGTAAAATGATAAATGGAGTAAACTGAGTCCAAAGAGTTGGAAGGTCAAAAAAGGCGGACTCGGGATTTGCGGAGACGCTAATCGACACGTCGCAAGGTACAAGTTATACTGTGCCTTTTTTGTATTCCTCCGTCTGAAGTTGAAGTTGAAGCAGTTTAATATATTCTAATTCCAAATATATTCCCAACTTATTTCAAACTTATTCCAACTTCTTTAATGAGCTCTTTTTTTTTTTTTTTTTTTCTACTTTTTAGCCCTGATTACTCAGCCACAGGCAGCCGCATTTTGGCTCTCGGTCTCTTTTCTCAGTTGATCTGCCGACTTTTATACTCTACAATGTGTATATCCTCGTTAAGATCGTATATACACATATATACACATATAGAGTCATTGTTGACGGTTCTTGGAAAACCTATTAGAATCTCTCTATATCCTAGTACAACTCTTTCCTTGAATTCCTTCATATTCTGCAGTCTATATCATTGACCTATAAAAGAAGTTGAACCCCCCAAAACAAGCATTGCCGCAATGTGCACATAGACACTCAGATGTGTAATTAGGACCAGGCTCTGAGATGCGATTTATACAAGTCCACAAGCCAAAAAGAAGTGCAGCTTTATCGTCATCCGGTCCCTGGGACCTAATCTACCATCTAGTTCTTTCGAAGCTATAAAGAAAGTTGATCAGAATATGGATAAATTATGTCCAAGCTATATAGTATTAGAAATATAAATAGATATCACAATAATTATATCACTTCCCCAAATAGAACCCAGAAATATATTCAGTACCCCGGAGAGTGTTGCAAACAAAGGACTCTTGGGAAGTCGGAGCTCCACTCTCGGATCTTCTTGTTTATTAGGGTCTCCGCATCACAACCCCCTCAACTTAACAATGGAAGATACTTTGACCGACAAACTCATCTCAATTCTCAAGGATCGAGATATCCCAGCTAAGCGAGAGCTGATTGAGTTGGCATTGGAGGATGACAGGAATGTGGAATGGGCGTCCAAGCATCTCCGCCCTGACACTCTGCTATCAAAAGATGAGCTCACGTTGTACGTCTTATTTGTAACTATATTTACAAGACAGCACTAACCGAAGATAGATACCTCAAGCTTGAAAACTCCAGCGCTCTTCAATCTATTCTCAGCAACCCAGATCTCGGCGCAACACGGCCTATCCTCGAAGACGAACTCCGCAACGCGATCGAGTCCCTCGAAGCCTCAACGGCAACAATTCAAAAACAGACCGAGACTTTGAAGCTTCAATATGCAAGTCTCAATAAGCAATTGGGTCTGGAAAACAATGTGGAGCAGCAGCGAAGCCGGGATATCGCTCGGCTGCAAAAGAAACATGAAGCGGGGAGGCAAAACACAACAATGGCGGTAGGGGCATGTCCGTTACACACTGTCGCATCTTGCTGATCTGGATTCTATGTAGGCAATAGAGCTTGCCGATGAGTTAGAGGCCGATTTTAAAACCGCCACGGACAAGTCGGGCGCGGAAAGCAAGAGAATACTCGCTTCTCTGTCTACCCGGTTAAAGCAAGACGACAAAGCGCTCGCGAGTCTGGAAACGCTCATGTCCAGTATCAAGTATCGTGGGAATGATGCATCTACAATCAAGCATACGAGCCATCTTAGTGCGATACTGTCAGACTACGTGGCGGAGGAAATACACTACCGTCTCGACCGACTATATCTGGAAACCATTCACGCGGGCGGCTCAAATTCCGATACTATGGATGGGGCAACGAGCACTGCCCTCGAGGAAGAACTAGAATCTCTGTATCCGGAGATCGAAATCTTGGCAGAAATGTCGACCAGGCAGCAGTTCCACGAGCCTATCCTCCGTGAACTCCAGAACGAGCATGATCAGCTGCGAGTGGCGTCACAGGAGAAACTAGAACAGGTATGAGGCTTTACCTCGGCACTGCCATTTATCAACAATGAACTAATTCATCCTTTACTACTCTAGGCCCTCGACATGTTGATTGAGATGACTTTGTCAAAGCAAGATCTCACAAACCAACTCGGGATCCGGGAGTCGTCCTCGGAACTGTTAGAACAGCTAGCCGCGTTGTATCAAGCAGAAGCAGGCAGCGAACTCGTTGCACAGCCATCATCCCGACGAGAGTCTCTACGACGCCGATCGTTACAGCCAGGTCTACTTCTTGCCACCCGCACGTCCACTGCACCTGTAGTTGCCCAACCATCACTCGAAAGACTTCTGAGGCGTGTTGGTGTACCACCAGAATCAATCCTCCACCCGCGCGAGAATGGAGGAGTTGGTTACCTCCATGAGAAGCGATATCACATTTCTAAAACGCTCCACAGTCTCAATATAGCGGTAGACGCTCCTCTGGTGACCTATCTGGCACCGTTGGATAATGCATCTCAGCTTCTTCGTTGCTCATTACACGCCAACTCTGACTATGAAACATCACTGCGTGATCCTTCGGAGGAGTCAGCGCTCTTGGGCCTCGAGAAAGAACTCACAAGTCTTCAAAATGGGGTCCAAAAGCTCAATTTGGATGTTCTCCACCAGCGTGATAGCAACCAAGATAGATTAATTGAAAGGTGGGCATAGGAATCGTGGCGAAGCCTTGCTACCCAAGCTTCCCCTCCCCCCGTTTTTCCCCCTTCACGGTTCTATTGTTTCTATGGATCTACGCATTCATGCATGGAACTCTGTCTGATGTCTTAGTCGAAGATGTCGAATCGTTGGCTCTTAATCGCCGTTGGTTGTTTTAGCGCCAAAGCGGCTTGGCCTCTGATTTGACGCTTGTGTGTGGCTGAAGGATTCCTTCACATGGACTTAAGACTGAATAATGTTGCGCAGTCAATATTTTAGGCAGTGATTCCAGCTGTATATCGTATTGGACATTATTCTCCGAAAAGTTGGTGTTGTGCTATGAACAATAACAGGTGCTATACGTTGTATACGTTGTATACGTTGTATCCTGTCGCTCCACGGGCTCAAGTCGCGCCTCACTTGGGGGCACCCTGCTAATCACACTATATCATTTCTTGATATGATCTCTTTCCATGAAACTCCAACTTCGCATTCCTGTGAGGGAATAAGTTGATGGGATTTTGTTCAGATTTCAACGGATTATGTCACCAGGCAACTGGCCTTCAAACCCGCTGACTTGAACTGCGCCCTGGTGACCTCTCCAGTTTGTCTCATTCTCTTTTGAAGAGAAAAATATTTGAATCTCGATATTTGATACCTTTCCATATAGGTCTCCTTTTTTCAAGGCGAGGTTGCTTTCACATCCATGTTCCTTGTCGAATGGTCGAATATAAAATCCAAGTATATTTTGCCCAAAAAGCTCTTTGTCAATCTATACCAGACCTTTGTCAAATCTTCGAGCCCAAATATCCCAAGACTTCTTTGTGTTTACTCTCTGAAAGAAATCACCTGCTTTGTGCCATTGTCCACATGTGTTCTTACACATCCTGTGCCTGGCAATTCGCCCGTGCACCTTTGATCAACGAGGTTCGTTGCCCATTTCTTTATTTCTCTATTTTTCCTTCAACTCCCCTGTTCAAGTACATCTTTGTTTTCAGATGCATTGTTTAAGGATTACTGGATTACTTATATTATCACTCCATTACCCTCGAGTGATCCTCGGGTTCCATCGAGTATTGAGAATAAGAAATTGACAGAAGACAAGAGAACACGGCAGCACACATACCTACACTCGACAAACATGAGGTCCTGGCCTTCCTATTCGGTTTACAGGCCAGAGCCTGTTCGCGACTTGGGTTCCCGGTATGCACAGCCCGCCCATGAACCACCTTCCAGGCTCTTCGTGGTTGATCCCCCGGACTATGAGATGGCTTCTAATTTTGCTAGAAGGAGATATGATTTGAATGTACGATTATCGGTCAATTTAGAGACACGGCAGCCTCGGTACAACAGAACACATAAACGTGTCCGGTTCGATGACACTCGTTACGAGTATGAAATTAGGTACCCAACACAGGGTTCCTCGCGAGGCTCCCGGTCCCAGAATACCTGGCACTCAACCCCTGTCGATGTTCGGTACGAAACAAGAGAACCGAAGATCATTCATCATGGATTGCATGAAATTTCGGGCTCAGGTCGGCGTGTTCTTGGACAACGCGGACGAGGGCCATACCGCTGGTTCTAGAACTGAGCATTTTGGTTGCATTAGGTCGCGTCTATAGCTTTACCGGTGACCCAGCGATGTCGAGGCATTCGCAGATATTGGATAAAACCGCTCCCCTGGTTGTTGCGGCTGTCTTTCTTATTGTTCAGCCACCTACAGGTTTAAGCCAGACTAATCATTTTGATTCTTTTTGGCCTCCTAATCCCGGCATAAGACCCGAGAACCACACTACCAATCCTAGCAGCTCTCGACACCTCGGGCATTGAACATAACAATTCTGGTGGCCTGGCTGTAACTTGGCTATCGCGTCTATAGTCTGACAATCGTACCGTTGTCGAGATCCTGTTAGGACTATTAGTATGTGAGTCTTGTGCTGTGATGGGGAGGTTTTGAGCTTTTTTTTTTTTTTGTCTGGGGTTCTGGACAGGAGTTTTAGGAGTTTTAGGGTTTCTGGATAGATAGGGAAATGTTATGATTTGAAGTGTATACTTGTGTAATTTTGTATATACAACATCCAGTCCATCGAGTCCATCCAGTCCATAGTTCTAAGGTTAAGGTCACATGTGGCAACTTTTCTTCCCCTTTACCTTCTATTCTCCTTATTTCGTGAATTTATTTTTGAATTCAATTCTTCGATTCGATTTTCATTATATATTTATTATATATTATTTTTATATCTCTCTCACGTTTTATGGTGAGTTTAATTTGGGGGGGAAATTAATTGTCCGGCCCCCATTCCCATTTAGGAGAAACTCCCCAAAACAACTTTGGTCACTTTCACCCCCCCCCCCCCCCCGCTACACAACTCTAGAGCAAACCCCATCAGTCATATTTCACCTCAATTCACCTTCCCCCTCCATTATCCCCGTCGTCTTTGAACCTGAGATCTGCGTCACAAAGAAAATCCAAGTCCTAACAGAGGCCAGAAACCACTCGTTGGAAAATGAGATACCCAGCCCGGGAGCCACCATCCACCCAAAGGTCCAGGTGCGCTCTACTCGCAACCCCCTACCAAGCCCACGCCGGCGTGTGGCAGTGAAAACAATCCACACGCGCACATCATGGCCACCGCCATAACACAAACCACAACCATGTCCGTGTCCGTGTCCCAAGACACAGATTCCAACCAAAACGCAAACACTGCGCCAACCATGCTGAAACTCGGCTTGCCGCTGGATAATATTGACCGGCACCAGCCCGTTGACAATCCTGATTCGTCACAGACCCCCGCCGCCGTGTTTGATATTTCGCCCGAGGCTGCATTGCACTTGCTTTGTTTGAATATTGAGCGGTTAGGCGCTTACTTTGCTCAGAAATCGGTCGGCCCCGATGAGCTGCATACGCATGGCTCCGCGCCTCTGGATGATAATACCCCGACTGAGGATGAGCTCAAGGTGAATACTGTCGGGTTACATGTTCAGGACTCAGATGATTCTGTTGACCCCGTGAGGGTGACAGAAGAGGCGATCCAGATGGCTATCTTGGCGAAGAAGTTTCTGTCGAAGAAGGTGCCACCGATTCCATTGAATGAGTATCTGCTTCGGTTGCATAGGTACTGTCCTATGTCCACGGCGGTCTATCTCGCAGCTAGCGTGTATATATCTAAGATGACCCTGGTCGAGAATGTATTAAGGGTCTTGCCCAAGAATATGCACAGGCTTGTGCTTGCTGGTGTTTGGGTTGCTTCAAAGGCTCTAGAGGACTTGAGCTATCCGCATAGCCGAGTTGCCAAGGTCGGTGGAGTTAGTGAACAGGAATTGTCGAAACTCGAGATCAGCTTTTGTTTCCTGGCCGACTTTGAGCTGCGTGTTGATGCGCAGATGTTGATGAACGAGGCCCTGCGTCCTCAGACTACTCTGAAATAACCCCCAGTCAAGTCATACTGTGTTTTGTCCCGTATGAGGTCATATTACATTATGTGGCCTTATCTGACTAGCTAGGTGCTGTCTGGTGTTCAGACCGTTATTTACTCTCGCCATCTATGGAGCTTTTAGTCCAACCCCCTATCCAACTCCTCAGAACAACCATGAGTGATATACAGTATGCAATATATTCGCCAATCAAATACGCTTAAAACAAACACGCGGCATTCAAGCCTGGTTTGTCGAGGCCATGTGCACTGGGGGATAGTACCAAGTGCAAACGGCGATGATGAAGTAAACCAGCACACAAAGAGCACCTTCAAGGTAATTGGACTTGCCATCACGCAAGAAATTCCCAACGACTAGAATCGAGAGCACAAGGAGGACAACCATGAAGATCTCGAAATTCAAGCTCATATTCTTGTCCATACCCCAACCAACAATGACGGTGAGCGGTGCGTTCAGCAGTGCTGTTTGGATCGAAGGGGCTAGGCAGTGGAAGAGTGCAAAGTTGATCTGGTTGTCCCAGGCTTCATCGATGGCCGTGAGGTGCTCGGCGGCCTTTTCCACCAGAGGGACGAGAATCAGTCCGAGAAAATTGTCCGAGACGCCGCGCTCCACAATGTACTCGATTTCCTGGACTAGGAAGACTGCGGACATGCAGACGCAGGCCAGGGCAATAGCAATGACCACCAAGCATTCGATCATAGTGAGCTTTGCTCTCGCAGCTTCTTCGTGTCGGTCTTCGTCGTGGTGTTCATCTGTCTCTAGGATCTCATCGAAAATAGAGTTGTGGCTGCGCAGGTTGAAAAAAAGATATCTATCACAGAGTGTCAGTGGTTAAAACTATAAGCAAGAGAGCCCAGGCCACTCACGTCAAAAATGCCACGAGAAGGATCACCGCAGTGGCACGGCTAATCGTCAAGGCGGATTCGTTCAACAGCGCGAGAGTAAAATGTTCATTAACACTTCCACGCAGTGCGGAGTAAAACGCACTTGGGATCAACAGACCAAAACCCGCAACAAGGAGCAACCCAGTACCGACTTCACTGATGGCTCCGTGGAAGGTCTGCTCATGACGCTTGATACCGCCGATAAAGAAACACATACCCAAGCAAAGCAGAAGATTTGCCATGATGGAACCGAGAATAGCGGCCTGGATGACAGGAATCAAATTCGCGTTTTCAGTTCGGCCATGTTTATACAGCAGAACCATAAACAGCACGATCTCCACCACAGCGCCCAAAGTTGTTTCCACTATGATGCCTACCATCTTTGGTAATTTTTTGGCTAGTTCTCCGCCGGCAAAGCCGAGAACGTTTGCCGAGGGCACCATGGCGATGTAATTGAGACTGAAGATCCAGACGTGAAGATCAGGTCGCGCAAAAGCAATGGCAATTGCGGCGGGCACAAATGGCCAGAGAATATTCACGACCATTGAAAGCGTACAGACACTCCTGAAGCATACCTTGAGGAGATGCCATGGGTGGATGCCCGTTCGACCACTCTCTCCAGCGGTGTCCACGCGGAATAAGGCCCATGCTCGTTTGGAAGAGGAGGAGTTGGTGGGCAATATCGAAGTCTGCGATCGCTTCTCCTGGACTGTCTTCGACTGGTCACTCCCACGGAGACGGAGGTCAGCGTTCTGTGAATGTGTTGACTTGATTGAGCCCATTTTTAACCGATAACTACTCCGTATAGATCGGGTGATTGGGCGAAGTACATGCAAGGTAACCAGACTGAGACGAAATCAACTCAAAAACGGGGTCGATCTCAATAAAATGGCTAGAAACAAACACGCAGGAGACCAGAAGGAAAAGGAAAAAAGCCCAAAAAAAAAAAAGAAAAAGAGATAAAAAAAGACCTGGGAACTGAAAAGACCTGGGAACTGCAAAGACCATACAACGTCTGGGCCGCAATGCAATATAAAAAGGAGGCAAAATAAAAAAACACAGTGGGATGTGCTGGCACTTAACAGAGCCAATCAGCCCTCGAATGGTTCTTGGCGCAGCCATGTGTTCCATGATGCTTCTCTCGTGAAGATCACCGTATCCTGTGTCGCAATTTCGCTGTGGGAAGAAGAGAAAAGAAAAATACAGATAAGTTGACGAGTGAGTACTGCCATGCTCTTCCAGAATAGACTTGCTCTCTTATCCTCTTGTCTAGATTATTGGCGTGTAATATCTCAGCTTTGTTTTGTCAGGGGATGAAACGCCAGAGTGTGGGGAATGGCAATATTTGCACAGCCACAGCCTTGGCTTCTGGAGAAATCGTATCTACAACATATACACCATTGGCCAATCGACCATTGTAGGTGGGTAGAGATTATCCTAGCTCTTCAGGTTAGCTAGTGTTAGAGTATGTTAGAGTAATAGGATTTGGGGCAAAATTGAGTAATACTACGTATATCAATATGTATACCTATATTCCGTACAATCGTCGCGTATATATCTTGATTCTTGAGACTTTTTTGGTAGTCTTTTAGAGGTCTTTTCAGAGGTGTTTTCAGAGGTCCTTTTATATATTCAATGTCTTTTTTTTTATATTTGCCTTGTAATTGGTGTTAGCCGCAAAAGAGTTCTATATCTATATATATCTACATATATATAGTTATATATAGGTACATAAGGTGGTATATATACTAAACTAGCACTTTCATAAATATCCTGTTATATTAGTACTAGGTACTAGTTCTAATTAGATTTTAATATTCCATTTGATTGAATATTTTCTATTAAACCTTTGATATAAAATAGTTCCCATCTATACACGATGTATCTACCTTTAACATATATATAAGCTTATAGGTAGATTATCTAGACAATACCACATTCGAACATGTATATATATACTATATACTATTGTATATATAGTCAAAATATAAAACCTATAATACTAGTATACTAGTATATATAAAATATATAAAATATATGGACCCACATTGAGAGAACCCGGTTATCATCGGGAGGGGCGCAAAAGTCGATGGCGAAATCTTCCCAAGGGCGAACTTCCCTCTCTTCCTACATTCTCTCCCTCACACACATCATGGCTTCCACCACTACCCCCCGTATCCCGCCGGTCACTTTAGACACTATCACCCAGCAGATCGGCAACACACCCCTTGTCCGACTGAACCAGTTGCCCCGCACCCTGGGAATTGATGCTACCGTCTATGCCAAGTTGGAGTACTTCAATGCTGGTGGCAGTGTCAAGGATCGCATTGCCTTGCGCATGATTGAAGAGGCTGAGCGATCTGGTCGCATCAAGCCTGGTGACACTCTCATTGAGCCTACCAGTGGCAACACGTACGTGTTTTCCCTTCTCTTTCGCTTCCAGCGGTCATTAAATTGAAATTCATCCAGTGGTATTGGTCTGGCACTGGTTGGTGCCGTCAAGGGTATGTTTCTATCTAAGCTTTGCTTGTCCGATCCGTCCTAATTTGGTCTATTATTCTCTACTCAGGTTACAAGACCATCATCACTCTCCCGGAGAAGATGTCCGCCGAGAAAGTCGCCGTCCTGCGTGCCTTGAATGCGACTATCATCCGTACTCCCAACGAAGCCGCCTTTGACTCTCCCGAATCGCACATCGGCGTAGCTAGACGTCTCGAGAAGGAATTGCCCAACGCCCACATCTTGGATCAGTACGAGAACCCAAACAACCCCTTGGCACACGAGCTTGGTACTGCCGAGGAGATCTGGACCCAGACCAATGGCAAGATCAGTGCTATTGTTGCTGGTGCTGGAACCGGTGGTACGATCACTGGTCTAGCCCGAGGCCTGCGGAAGCATAACCCCAATATCAACGTGATCGCCGCCGATCCCTTTGGTTCTATTCTCGCTCTGCCTCCCTCCCTCAATGAAGCTCGTGCCAATGAGCCTTACAAGGTCGAGGGTATTGGATATGATTTCATCCCGGAGGTTTTGGACCAAGATGCCGTGACCCAATGGATCAAGACTGAAGATAAGGAGTCTTTCAAATACTCCCGGCGTCTGATCGCCGAGGAGGGTCTCCTGGTCGGGGGTAGCAGTGGCAGTGCCATTGCGGCCCTGGTCAAGGCCAACGAGGCCAAGAAGTTCTCCAAGGACGATGTCGTCGTTGTGATTCTTCCTGACAGCATTAGAAGTTACCTCTCCAAGGTAAGATCAAATCTTTCCCCAATATATTTTGCTATCGAGCTAACCAATCCAAGTTCGCTGATGATGACTGGCTCGCAGCCAACGATCTGCTACCATCCGTTCCCACCGTTGCATCGACGAATCAAACCCAGGAACCCGAGTCTAACCCTCTGGCCAATGCCAAGGTTAGTGCCTTGCGCTTGAAGCCCATCACTACCGTGACAGCCAACTCCCCTTGTGAGGCTGCCATTGAGGTCATGCGCGACCGAGGCTTTGACCAGCTTCCCGTCCTTGCCCCCTCTGGGCGCAGGCTCGTTGGTCTCGTCACACTGGGTAACGTTCTCAGCCGACTGACGCACGGCCGGGCCTCGGGCCAGAGCCCCGTCTCCGAGGTCATGTTTGACTTCTCAAAGATTTCCGAGGTGGTCACCGACCCCCGTGATCTGTCCAAGGGTATTGACTCCCTTAAGCCTCGGACCCGGAGTCGTGGCTTTATCGAAATCACCATGGATACCCCCCTCAGCGTCCTGAACCGCTTCTTCGAGTGGAACAGCGCCGCGGTTGTGACTGAGAAGGACGCAAGTGGTGCGATGAAGCCATTGGCCATCGTGACCAAGGTTGACCTGCTCACTTGGATGCTGCACCAGTCCAAGACGAACAAGGCCTAAAAAAATGGGTTCCTTTGTTCCTGAAACGCATTCACGTGAGACATGGCTTGTTGGGTAAGGGGTTCAACATTCCTGAACATTTGATATTTTGGGATAGGCGTTTCTCTTGCGTTGGCATGAAGGCAACCCGGATGGGATTCAACACATTGTGGGATTGAAATACCTAGATCGTGCAGCGCAAAGGCGTTTGAATGGGATAAATACTTAATGCACTCTATAGAGAATATATATATACTTCCTCTTTGTTTTTGTTTCTTTTTTTTAAAAAAAAAAGAAAAAGAAAAAACCCCCTTCTATTCGGTTTAGGTGGCGATGACATTGATTGAGATCACGATCTATGCGCAACTTCACCTGGGAATCCTGTCGAATTTGTCCACTCCAATCTAGAACCACAAGATGACAGGAATCTTTACATATCGAAAATTCTCCCTGGGAAATACACCGGCGTTGAATGGACGGGTGGCTGTAGTAACTGTGAGTTCTCTCTCTCTCTCCCTTTTTATACCTCGACCTAGCAACTAATTCCCTAGGGTGGCCAAGCAGGCATTGGCAAAGGCAAGCAGAGTCCCTGATCTCAAGCCAATTGAATATCGTGCAGAGTATAATAATGAAAACAGAGATCACCACCCAGCTTCTCTTGCATGGTATAGAGAAAGTGATTATCATTGCCAGAAGTGAAGACAAATACATCACTGCTAGGAATGGAGACACAAAGGCATCTCTGCATCTCACTGGAGAATAACAGTCAAGCAGAGTTTGTCAAATGTGATCTTGGGGATATTTGGGATGTCCAGACTGCAGTCAAGAAGATAAAACAAGTCACCGATCGGATTCATATGGTTTGTAATAGAGATATGAAGCTTGTTCGAGATCTGTGGGTGAGTACTATTGTCTCTTTTTTCTCCCATGTTATTTTTATTTCGATTGTTGCTGACTATACAGGATTGGATTGAGACTGAAGCTACAGAGATACTGGGCTTGAATTGGCAATATCAATAAAAAAAAAGTCAAAAAGAAGAACCACATTGTAATCTCTCATGATCTCATGAACCTTCTCGTTGCAACTTTTCTTTTTCTAACATAACATATACAAGTAAACCATAATAGGACCACCTATTTACTATTTCGGACCATCAAGATAATAGAGCAAAGATTTGTACCGCTTCACAGGCACATACCAATCCATTCCTCCCAGCGGCGCACTCCCGACCCAAACTCTTCCTTTAAGTCACCCTTGACAGCACCACCAATTACATCAACCTTGACTCCGACCTCGTGCTCCAGGTGCTTGAAGCTGAAGACCTCCTGTTCATCATTACCCAAGATCTCCTCTTCCTCCTCTAACCCAGTATCTGCACTTGCGTCCAGAAGACCCTTCGCCTTCGACTTCCGGATGCGATCAATCTCCGTTTCTAGCTTCTCTCTCACTGCACCTGGTGGCAGTGCAGTGAATAGATCCTGCTTGTTCGCGGCGATTAACACTGGAACATCAGTGGTCCGCTTACTCGATGACCCGTTCTTTGCACGCTTCTGGAGAAAGAGAAGAATGTCATGCAGGTAAGTTGCGGTGTCACGAAGCATCGCCTCATCAACTAGAGCAGCGGTATCAACCATAAAGACAACGCCGCGTAGCCTTGTCTTGATATCCTTTGACTGGGACATGGTCCGAAGCTCGGAGATCCCTTGCGAGAGGCGGAGTTTGCCATGACCAGGGGTATCCCTGATGCGGTACTTGATTGGATTCCGGACAGCCTCCTTCAAGGAGGGATCGTTAACCGAACGGTAGCGGTTGGATCCGGTTGGGACAGTCGGTGGTAAGGTCACGGTTACTAGGGTTGATTGTTGGGAGGTGTGAGTGCTGGGCGACTTGGTCGAGGTGAGTGAGGACTTGGCCTCAAGCTATAGATTGATTAGATAGGGCTCAACCACTCTGGATCCGGTAATGGAACCTACTAAGGTTGTAAAAGCGGTTTTACCAGCTCCACTGGGGCCTAGGAGTAGGAAATTGCTCGAGGGCGGAGACGCTACGGCCTGGAAGAAGAAGATGTGCAGTGCGATTGGGACACCAAAGGTGAAGAGGACGGCGATTGCAATGGCAACAAGATTGCCATCGAATAACAGCGTGGCAATGCCAGTCACTGAGTTCCAATTAGATTGAGACGACATGGTTGTAAGTTCCAAGTTGTGGGCTGACACTGTGACAGGAGAAGCCGACTTGATAGCACGGACCATGTCTCCTTATCTTAGTGCACGTCACATGTTTTATGCAGAAACCCTAAGGGCTTCAAGGGCTTCAAGGGCTTCCAAGGCCTCTCCCAAGGGTTTAGGAATGATGCACATACCAGGAAACCCCTAAGAAGGGATGATTTTCCTCTCTCTTCACTGGGAGATTACTCTCTCTATTCTCTTGAAAACCTGTTTTTCTCAATCATATCAGCCATGAGAATCCAATTACTTCAGGTCACTCTGTTATTTACGGCCGCCTATGGCCAGATCAGTTCTCAGATCACAACATATGACCTTAGCTTCGATGGTGCAGCCCCCGTGAGCTTACTTTGGGGCTTAGACGGCCTGCCGACTTCAACCTATGACTTTTATCTCTGTGCCGGTGACGAGACGACAGGTTCATATGTACTATGTTGCTCTCTTTGCTAAAATGGAAAACGTAAGAGCTAACCATATACTTAGGATACTCTATCACAAGTCATCAACAATCATGCCTATGCTTCTGGTGACATGGTGTCATTCCGAGTCGACCAAAACATCGGTGGGAATGAACCCAATGCATAGTAAGATCATCTTCCCTTAGCACCAGCGGCTTTATCACTTCCCTTTTATGATTGACCAATGTTACCGGGTTTCAATTAGCTTCCTCAAGATAGTTCTATCAGGCCCTCATAATCACTGGTCCAGGTTCACCTCCCATTTCACTTTGACCAACATGAAAGGTAGCTTCTCGGCCAAAGTAATAGATGCGATCAAGGCAATGCAGCCGATTCCCGCCATCTCGATTCCCTGGCCTACCGTCGAAGACGATGATCACCTCATCAAAGCCTCAGAACTCACTTTTACTTTCAACATCTCAAGTCTAAGAGAAAGTTCCTCAACCGAAGCGGCCTTGCAGTTCCCAACCCCAACCGTCAAAGGGAAAGCCGAGCACAATGAGCTGCGCAAACGACAGGTGGCTGCTGCCGGCGTTGGTGTGGGTGTTGTTGCTGCAGTTGACCAACATACTGTTCCATATGGTGAGCAGACTGGTTCGATCAAATATGCCCCAATGCCCAAGAGCGCTGGGACTACCGTCGCAACCAGATCGGCTACTCCTCAATATCCGCCTTTCCCCTTCTCCATTGCGACTACCTACCTAGGTGCGCCAACTGTCGAGTACACGGATACGGCTTTCGCGACATGGACAGCGAACACCATCGAGAACACGGTGAATTTGATTCTTGAATGCTTGATGTCGGTTGGTCTTGAAAGCTAATCCTTTTGTTTTCGTTCAGGCTGCGCCCGCTCCTGCGCCCACGTTAGACAAGAGAATGCAGGACTGGTTGGACCGTCGAAATGATTGATACACTTTTTTTGAACTTCTTGTCAAATTTATTTTCTGGGGTATCGTTACATTTACATGGCGCTTGGGTTGGCATGGAAACATCCAATTTCCAAGTGATCTCATTCATGCCTCGGAGGTCATGGCTTTAGGGGGGTTTCTGGTTTACCCAGACTTAGATGTCTCTTTTTCCCTTCTGTTTTAATTGTTGGCCTATATATCCCGAGGAACACTTATATTGAAACAGTCAAGCTCTGACCAGGGATATTAACCACAATGCAGTTGAATGCAAGAAAATCTTCGCTTCCGTTCGTAATATGCGTATACTAGATAATCCAACATTATATCTCAAGGGGACTTCCATTCCTCCAGTGCCGGTATTAATGGCGGTGTCACCGTACGACTGCGGTCTTCGGGGTGGAATGAGATGTTCTCTCGCATTGCCACATAGTTGCTATCGGCATAGCCAAGTAGCGTCTCAATCTGTGAGCTGCGGTGGCCCTTGATGTGTGTGATTTCAATGCTTCCGTAGTTCACCAGAGCCCGGCCGACTTCCTTGGGTTCCTCTCTGTGGTGGATAAAATCGCCATTTAAGGCTTCTGGGGATGGCCGGTCAACAACTACTAGCCGAACGGATTCCCGCTGTCCGAAATGGCCTTCAACTCCGACCACTCCAGCCGGGAGAAGATTGGCATTATTCAAAAGTGCGTGGTAAGCTCCGTGGTCGATATATAATGTACCATGTGGGTAGAGTCCATGGAGTAGCCAGAATGTCCGTGATTGAATAGGAGTATCTGAACGGATAAATCGGGTATGAAGAGGGGGAGTGGGTGCCTCATCTTGGTCGTCGGCTACTATTCCGTTGGACCGAGCCTCGAGGTATTGTAGGTATTTCACAATGTCGTGAACATTGCCTGGTTTTGAGCTCTTGGTGATAACGGTAGTGACACCGGCACTGGTTCCAAGCTTTGCAGCCACGATCTTCGTGCTCATACCTCCAGTGCCAAGAGAGGAGCCTGCCGATGAGACGTCAGCCTCGAGAGAGGAGATATCAGTCACCACCTCAATGGGTTTTGCGTCTGGGTTGGTTCGAGGGTTTGCTGAATAAAGACAGTCGACATCAGTCATCAAAAACAGATAATCGGCCTTGATCATTGCCGCGGTAATTGCAGAAAGGGTATCGTTGTCGCCAAATTTAATTTCCTAGAACTCATTGGGTCAGAGCCGTGATCGTGTCTGGAATGGAAATTTCCTTACAGAGACAGCCAGGGTATCATTTTCGTTGACAATAGGAATCACTCCCATATCAAACAACTGCTCAAATGTATTTTGTGCATTGACATATTGAGTTCTCTGTATTGAGTGTCAGTAGAGGAACAGGCCTGGGCAGATATAAGAGTACATACATCAGCAATATCATTTCTGGTCAAAAGAATCTGGGCCACAGGGACACGAAGATGCGAGAATAGATTATCCCAAAGACTCATCAAGCGACATTGGCCAACTGCAGCGAGAGCCTATAGATTTGATTAGAAACTTTTCCATTGGGCAGAGCATATGAGCTTCTATTTTTGAGGTAGAATCGAAGACATACTTGTATGCGTGGTAGATATGTTGGTCTTTCGCCCACATTCATCCTTCGCAGACCAACGCCCACAGCACCAGATGATACAAGGACGACCCGGTGACCATCTCTATGTAGCTTGGTAACCGTTTCCACGATCAATGTCAAAATTGAAAGAATCGGCTCATGGGTTTTTTCGTCAACAATTGAACTCGTCCCTGTTACATCGAATGGTCAGTAATCAAGTCATCGGACAACAGATATAGATCCCCACACCTAATTTGATCACGATTGTGAGGCCCGACGAGGTCACCATGGCGCAAATTCCGGTTCAAATAACCTTCCAGGTAACCAGAAAATAAATAAGAAACAAACTAAAAGAATACAGAAAGGTCTGTTCGGTTCACTGCCCCGCGGCGATGAATCGCGGAAGAGCACTTTTTGCCCGACTCCGGCGCCGATTCTGCCGAATATCACCGCCATTTGCGGAGGATCTCGCTTTATCGCGCGCAATGATGGACAACACTCGACAAGTCCACGATCGAAAATGACAGACTCCCAATCGCCAGGCGCGGTTGCACCCTCAAATGAAAAGCCTGGTACTACAGGCTTCCTCCCCGGTGATGACACATGGACCCAATTCCGCAATATCTATTCCATCCTCACAGGCAAGATGTCCAACGAAGGAATCGAGCAGTTCCGTGTTGCGCGAGACACTCGTAATGAAGAAGCAGACTGCAAGCGCTGTGAGGATCAGCGGGATTATCTTCTTCAATATAGTGAGTTACTCGTTTAAGGGTCGTCTGAGCTGGATACTAACAAGGTCAAATTATTAAGGTCCTACTATTCGATTCCTCAGCGAAAGCATTCAACAATTAGGAGGCGATCTTCACAATCATAATATCTACTGTCGCCGCTGCACTGATCGGAAGGGTGGTGGCTTCGATCCGGAATATGGAATCCTGATTTGCGCAAATGAGATGAAGGACCAGGGACACCTTGAAGATACCATGGCCCATGAGATGGTTCATGCCTTTGACCACCTCAGGTTCAAGGTGAATTGGTCTGATAATTTGCGGCATGCGGCATGTACCGAGGTATGTGATATTGCTGTCGTCTTAACGTATCAACGTTTGCTAAATCTGTCTAGATTCGAGCTAGTTCGCTCAGCGGCGAATGCAGATGGGCGCGCGAATTCTTCCGAAGAGGGCAGTGGAAGCTTACACAACAGCACCAAGAGTGCGTCCGTCGGAGAGCCATCCTCTCCGTGCGAGCACGCCCAACTTGTAAAGACGAAGCCCATGCTACAAGGGTCGTCAATGAAGTCTGGGATAGCTGTTTCAGGGACACACGCCCATTTGATGAGATCTACCGATGATACCACAACTCATGCAGTGTTGTACTATTCTCCACCCTTTTGTATGATAGATATTGTTTGGATGTACTATATTTTATGGGTTTCACTAGCGACACAAACTTTCTCGCCTATCTACTGGAGTTTTTTGGGATTTGTTTTACGAGTAAAAAGGTTACTAGTGATTATGGCTATACATCATTTAATTGGTAGCATTAGAGGTGAAATGGGATCAATATATACTATAGTCTATTCTAGTGGTCGTCAATCAAGCCCAGGAACACACACAAGCTATAGATATAGTCCCATACTATTCTCGGCCCTACGCCCTGGGTATAAATGCAAAACATGTCAGAGACCACAGGTAGCTGTGGCTTCTTATCAAGTTGTTTCAATGTAGCAAGTTGTATTGAAACGGAGGCGAAAGAAAATGAAGACCAAAATATCGCCATATCGCGAGTGCCTCTCCAGCTTGACTCCAAGACAAACCCAACACCCCTTGAAAATGCTTACAGGCTCAGAACACCAAAACTCCACATGAAAAATATGTCAAAAGGGAAAAAAAAGATAACCAGGACTCCAAGACACTCTGCAATGCAAGAGGCAAGTCATGGTTCATGCTCTGCCCTCCTTGGAAGAACCCGAACTTCGCTTCATAGTTCGATCGTCTTTCTCACAGTGCTTGACAATCCAAGGATGACGCTGAATCTCCTCGAGCGGGATTCTCTTCGCGGGATCAAGAACAAGAAGCTAGATACTATGTGAGCAAGCGGCCTTACATATTGGTAGATTGATCGACTTACCTTCTTGATAAGGTCCTTCGCCTCTGGGCTCACGAAGGAGGGGACCGACATATCCGCCCTCGTAATCCGGCGTTGGGTCATGACAGGAGTATCCTCGAACGGAGCCTCGCCGACCAAAAACTCGTAAGTCAAAACACCTAGACTCCACAAGTCCACCTTCTCGCTGTAGTAGTTGTCCTTGGAACCATGAGCGAGCATCTCTGGGGGCAAGTAGTCGAGAGTTCCACACATCGTTTGGCGTCGGTTGTTGGGGGCGTGGACACTCCAGCCGAAATCACTAATTTTGATCTCTCCATGAATGCCAACAAGGATGTTTTCGGGCTTGATATCACGGTGCATGACGTGCTTTTTGTGCAGATATTTCAATGCTGCAGCCATCTGTGCAATATATTGTGCGGCCTTCCATTCTGGGAACCGATGCTCCTTGCGAAGATGCTTATACAGTTCGCCGCGGCCGGCAAACTCGAGGATCAAGAAGATTCGTTTGCTGTCATGGAAGTGACCATAGAGTCTCAAGACATTAGGGTGACGTAGGTTACTCTGAATCTCGATTTCCCGCCTGACTTGCTTCTGAACGCCACCCTGTTGTAACTCAGACTTGTGTAGCACCTTCAGTGCACAGACGAACCCAGAGGAACGCTCTTTGGCGAGGTAAACTCGCCCAAACTTACCCTTGCCTAGCGGTTTACCAATTTCAAACATTCCCAAATGCAGCTCCTTGTGGACACTTGGCTGCTCACAGAGGGAAGACGACGTGCGCTGGTCGCCGTTTTCATCAGTGCTCCGGGTCACCAAAGCGCCATGAGATCCCCGGCCTGGAGAGGCTGGAACGTTCATGGCATTTGCCTTGTTTTCATTATTATTTTGAAGAGCCAATTTCAATAGTTGGGCTCGATTCGAATTGCTGTTTGACTGGGCTGAAGAGACCGGGGCCTTGAAAAAATCAGGTCAGCAAGGTCGATCTCTAACCAGATTGCATTTAGTCAAGTACCTTTTGCTTGCCATAGGTTCGCTCGCCGTTTCCTTTTTCCTTCTCATCTTTCATTGATAGATGCTCAAAGCGAGCTTCGAGCGTCTTGGTCGTCGCCATGGTTAAAGGGTGTATGGGACTAATGGTAGGCGAAAATAAGGTATGGGAAGAAGAGAATTGTATAAAAAGTAGCCAAATCTGGATTTAAGTTTATTCCAGCGCAATCATGATCACTTTGCACGGGGTCAGTCGTTGGTTGATGGATATCGCAAAGATGGAGAGAGAAACAGAGGCTAGGGTGTTTGGGCGATCCCCAGAGCGTCACCCCAGCAACGGCCGGCTGATGTAATACAAGTACCTCATCACACCGCCATCCTCTCCGCTCTTGGTGCCTACGTCGTACCAATAGTATGAAGAGTATGTTGTATTTCCAGCTTTCCCAGCTTGAGGTAGCGGCAACACTGTCAAAATCTTATTCCAATTAAAAAAAATATTTTGAATGTAGTGGGATACTACCTCACTATCTTTTAAAAGAATTGAAAAGGGCAGATCCACTGACCCATCAATATCAAATCAAAGGCTCTTAAGCTTTTAAAGATTCTGCCGAACAAATAACGTTGGAGGGTCGGATCACCTCTTTCCCTGTCCGCGGGGTTATCGCGATCACCCCCGATCGCAAACATTTATACATAGCCCTGGGGATTCTCGGCTGTTTTTCGATTTTCGCTACTTCTTGTCAAATTCTAGCCATGGCAACAACATGTGCCACGGTCTCCCCGGAGGCAAAGAAACCCAACTCAATCACCATCAACGGGTTTCGAATTTCAACACAAAAGCTACCTATTCTCAAAGCGGACCCTATTGAGGAAATGACCCGGAAACTCGGCATTGCACCCCCGGAAATGATCTTTGGTGATAATTACGTTGCAATAGAGCATGAGAAGGGCAACTGGGGTATTAATTTCAATGCGTTTGATGCCTTGGACTTGGTGGACAAGACTGGTCAATCTATGCTGCAGGTCGCGTACTCGGGGGAATGGCAAAAGAGCAGGTATTTTCGCAACCTCCCCCTTGCACTCATTCTAATATTGCGACTAATCACTTGATACTCAGAGAGAAAACCCACGAAGGCATTAAAGAAGTCGTGAAGCCGTTCGACTGGTCATATAGCACCGACTACAAGGGCACCCTCCATCCTAATGCGCGGCCGTTTGAGCCAACAACGAAACCCATTCCGATTGAACTATTGAAGCGCCCAGACCCTATCCTCTTTTTTGACGAGGTTGTCCTTTATGAAGACGAGCTGGCGGACAATGGTATTAGCATGCTGTCTTGCAAGATCCGAGTCATGCCAGGAAGACTCCTTTTATTGACAAGATTCTTCATGAGGCTTGACCACGTTTTGATTCGACTCCGGGACACTCGAGTTTATGTAGACTTTATGACAGGTGAAGTTATTCGAGAATATCTTTCAAAGGAGTGTGCATATGAGAAAGTCCGACAGGTATGTGTGGTCCTTGGACAACGTTGGATTTAGGTTTGATCTGACAATCATTCACAGATGCTAGCAGCAACCAGGGACGATATTCCGGCTTTCTTGAGAGATCCCAACCGACTCTCCGAGATTCTTCCTCTTGTAGAAAAGCGCTCCGAGCGATTGGTGCTAGGCGATTGAGAGATCTACGCTCCATCTTCTGGTTATCTGCGGGGCATAGCCAATCAATGGGCTCGGACACAGATATTAGTGTTACTGGGTTGTTCATCATTTAGAAACTGATCATCTCCACAAACAAAATACACCACACGATCATGACGACCATACGCCTGAATGTTGGGAATGAAATGCTTCGGATTAGCTCCCATGAGTCATTTATTCGATTTTGGTTGGGTTGCAGACCTACTGCCACACTTAATGATCAAATTCATGAGACACATTCAAACGCTGCAGACGAACACGAATGGGGTAGAGCTTGAGTTAGATAGCTCTAAACCATCAACTGAATAACCAGCAGGAGCTCTACACGGAATATAACAGTGCGAAAATGCAATCCCAAGTTTAGTAGTAGCTTGAAAGGGTTTGTCGTCCAGATAGGTATACGCAGGTCTGGGGTTTAGATTGCTCAAGGCGCTCCCGAAGTACGAATTGGGCTCTGGACCTCAGTGCCTCCAGGGATGTCTCCCTTGATCGGAGCATTGATATCGGAACAAACAGTGCAAACATGTTTTTATCAGAAAAAGATCCAGATCACCAATCACGAGAGACCAATTCACGAATTCCACATCCTCAACAATGTTATCCAGGAGATTATCAACATCATGGGCGCGCGAGATTCGCAGGTCCCAGAACCTCTGCCTTTCCAGATCTGGTAGTCGTGGCCCGATAACACCGGTGTCCGCCTCCTGCGTGTCTACGGAACAGCCATTGAAATCGATAACCACTCGATCATATTCGCAAAGCAAGGTCTCTGACTTGGCCAAGAACTTTTCGCGGAGACCTGGAAATGCCGCCGAGACTTATGTCGCATATGGCATGACTCAGAAGCTATTTGAAGCCTGTTCCAGCCAAGCAGATTACAAGATCCCCCAAGCGTCACAAAAGGGAGCGGAGGTCCCAAAAACAGAAGCTGGTGAGGATCTTGGTGTTGGGGAGGGTTGGTGGTATAAAGGTGAGATAATCTTAGGCAATCCTAGCGGTCTCTGGCTTGGGCTATGATCTGGTTTGAAGAAAAGCTAATCTCGAGCGTCACTGTAGAACTCGGTCTCTTGCCAACCTTTTCTACCTGGTCCCAGGTGACTTTCCTCCACATGTACCTTTTGACAGTTCGCCTTCGTGCCCTTCCCCATCGCGATAGCGTTACTACCTACTCGCGCCACCTGATCGATCACTTTTCACATGAAGCGGAACACCGCATGGACACGTATCATGATCTGGGTAGTCGCACTATCCGCAACAAGTACCTGAAGGATCTCTTCATTCAATGGCGTGGAATCATTGCTGCATATGATGAGGGGTTGGCCAAAGGCGATGCGGTGCTGGGCGCCGCTGTCTGGAGAAACCTCTGGAAGGGAAGTCAGACCGGACCGAATGGGAAAGAAGAAATTGACTGGGCCAAGGTTGCCCAGGTTGTGGCATACATGCGCCGGGTCTTGTCGGAGCTATCAAAGAAGGACGAGGTGGATCTTGTTTTCGCTATTGGACGTGGTGACCAGAAGAACACTTCTATCTTCGAGTACTCGGAGACGGACAAGAAACTTGTTCAAGCAAACAAATGAGGGAATATCCTCGCATAACTGAGTGGTTTGCCTTTGTGGTATCCGTTCTGCTATTTTATATCATGTGGTTATAAAGACATGTACAATATTGCCCTACTCTTTTCGTATAAGAATTTTTATTGGTCGAGGTCACAACACAAAGACAAATCTACGAGCATCCACTGTCTGTCTACTTGAGCAAAATACGACACGGAGAGAAAGACCTAGTTGTCTTTCTTGCCAAACAGATCTTTCTCCACCATGCCTCGGCAGATAGGGTGATAAAAGTCCTTGTACTTCTCAAATGTTGCGAGGGCGACAGGGCGATTGATCTTCTGGAGATTGCGGAACCTAAAAGAGAAAAGAAAAAGGCCAGGTCAGTATCAAGAACAAAATCTGCGACTAGGACAGGGACTTACAATGGTCGCACAAACTTCATCCGTCCAATGCGGCCCAGCAGCTCGATTGTTGGCTCAATAACGCTGTCATCTCCTGCTTTCATGCCAACCTGGCAGTAGAGGTTCGAAACCTCGATATTTTCGCTCTTGGCCAAACCGTAGACATTACCCATCAACTTCGAGATCTCGGGGCTGAGAGGTCTCTCCAGCACAAGCATCTGCTCCAGGAAGACAACCAATTGGTTTGCCGTCAAGCTCTGGATATCACTGATATGAGGCTTGAAGGAAGAGTCGGGAAGGGACTGCCATTTCTTGGAAAGTTCATAGACAATATCAACCATCGATGTGTCAAAGCTTGGCTTGGGTGGTAGACCTGGCGCATAGAACCATTTGTCCCAATCCACTTCGTCCAATAGCTTAGAAGCCTCGACATCTGACTTGAAAAAGTCCAGAATCAGTGCTTTGAACTCATAAGAGTCGAGCGATTTGCACTTGAAGGTTGTGAAATACTACCAAAAAAAGTCAATATTATAAGAAACCGAACGAGAGAAGAGAGATTGCGTACGTGAGGGATGAACTTGTCAAACTTTGACTTGCCAACATGGTTCTCAAGGTAGAACAAGAAGTTGAAGCCTTTCTCATAAGGAACACTGGAGAATGCGTCGTCGGGATCCTTGCCCTTCAGATCAACGATAAGTTTAGTGAACTCATGGTTGTCACCAAAATGCTCGACAGCATCGGTCAAAGACTTCCACCCAATGATGGCCGAAAAGTGGCGATAGGCTTCGCCGTGAATGGCAGCCAAAATCCTTCTCTCGAGGTAAACGGTCCAGCCTTCATTCAACCAGAAATGCTCCCATGAGGCATTGGTAACCAGGTTACCACTCCAGCTGTGAGCCAATTCATGTGCAATGACATCGATGTTCTCACGGTCCTGGAGCGACCTATTAGTGGTCTACCTAAGCATTGCACAGAGAATACTACGTACCTTTGAGATGATACTCGGGGTTGCAAAAGTGAAAATCGGGTTCTCCATGCCGCCATACGGGAAACTAGGCGGCAGGATCAAAACGTTGTACTCGCCCCAGGCATAAGGGTAAACGATTTTCTGTGTGAAGTCAGAATTGACAACCATTCATATGAATAGAACATTGGTTTTGTACCTCAATTGTTGTTATGAAGTTCTCGGTATCAGCCTCGAGCTCCCATTTGCACTCTTCCAGTTTGTCGGGGCTGGTTGCAACGACACTCCGAGGTCCGATTGGAGCCTCGGCGACATCACTGTGGAGTTCTGCGTTAATGAATAGTACCTTTGAGAACGGTGAAGGAATTCCTACCCGCTAGCGATAGCAAAGAGGTAACTGGGTATTGGCACCGACTGGTGGAATCGATACAGTTGGTGGCCCGTCTTTGACTCCATGGACGACTTGCGAATTGGAAGGCCACTGGTCATAACTGGAAGCGGAGAGGTGATGTTGAAGTCAATGGTGGCTTTGACATCCGGAGTATCCTGACAAGGGAAGATAGACCGCGCGTGAATTGCCTGGCATTGGGAGACTAGGCAATTTTGTCAGCTACTGGAGCTCCAGGGAAAATTCAAGATGCTCGCATACACATGTATGGATGTTTCTTATTTGAGGTTTGCGCAGGCGTCAGCCACTGCAACGCGGTGCACTTTTCAGTGGTTTTCACCTCGATCTATGATTTCAGTGAGATAGAGCTGCATAAAAAGAATTGCAAAACATACATCAACCTCAACGGTACCATTCAACTTGACGGGCTTATCAAGGCTAATCTTCAATGGCACACCATAAGGCTCTAGCGAAGGGAGAAACTCCCACTTGGATGGCTGGCCATCCACCTTCACCACGCCAATGTCGAGATGACTGGTATCCAGGATAATCTCCTGGGACTCGCCATCGGTGATCGACTTGAATTGATGAACGACATTTCCCACTAGCTTCTTCTGGTCGAACAAAATATCGAAATTGGCCGTGATATGGGTGGAACGCCAGTTGTTATAGTTGCTCACGGTGTTCGGATCCCGCGGAGGGTTAATAGTAGCCATAGCCATCATTCGAATTGAGGTGAATTGCAATTGCAATTGCACTTGCACCTTGATAGAACGGACTAAATTGAAAGGATTCAAGTTCCGAGTCAAGGAACGACCTAAGGTGGGATTCATGAGGGAAATTTTCCCCCTCCAATTATTTTCCCATATCTTCCCATATCTCCCCTTCTCCCCATTTTCCCGTTTCTAAGCGTCAACTGTTACATTCTATGGACCATCTTATATTACTCTTATATTACTCTTATATTACTCTTATATTACTTATATTTATTACATTTTCTATTTGAGCTGTTTCAAATTCTATCTTTTGTTTTATCTTCTACTCGGTACAATAACCTTAGCTTTATCCCTGTATGTATGTACTCCGTATGTATATAGGCTTACGCTAGGGAGAAGTGTCCCCTGTTCTTTTTTTTTTCCTTTTTTTCCTTTTTTCCCTCTTCTCCCTTGAAGAATCCAGACTCCAAAATTAAGAATCAATAATCCTTCTTATTACTTTTTTTCTCATAATCTCTCACTCATCGTACAACATAAAACATCTATCCTTCCGAGGTCCCCGCATTGTGTTTTTTTTTCACTCGTCCACCGCCCGGCACGGAACCACCCCCCCCCCCCCCTGAAGTAGTTCAAGCACCCCCCTGACGAACCTCACGAACTTGATCTCCAAAAGTGACAACTGTTAGTCTGCCATTCTACAGATTGAATAGATTCTTGTTCTTTTGAGGCACATTTGGTGAGTGCGGTTGACTCAAAAAGAGAAACTCCCTGATTTGTGAGTTTGGTTCCTGATCTTCAATACACATGAGAGTCCTAATCGTTCTAGGTCAATTGAAATAATGTCTCTCAGCCTAGTGTTTTGAGACACTCGAGCCCTCCCGATTACGAAGCTATGTATTGAGACGGATAGGGGTTTTTTTTCAAAACCAAGAATACAACTCTCGAAACTTGCAAAGAATGAGCAAAGACACAAAGGACCTGGTTACAGACACCCATTTCTCTCTCCTATTGTGCTTGTCTGGTCGCGTGTAGTGCCTCGACGGTACATAATTGCAGACCAGACTAGATATATTACATCCGGTATCTAAATCAGTTGATAAACCTCGACCGCTATTCTCCCGTTTTGTGAAAATGATTCACCACACAGCAATCGATGATGATCCCAATCCACCCTACCTCAGACGTCCTTCGGGTCCCTTTGCATCGGAACCGCCGTCTGTACTTCCCCATAGCCGGCCTTCCTCTCGTTCCTCAAGGCCTAGTTCTCGGACTCGAATGGTAAAGCCGGCAGGTGCGGTCATACCCACTGGCCTCGGTGTGCTTACAGAGAATGTGGCAAACCTGTCCCCAGAGGGTCTCGGGGCGACCAGCCCTATCAAAGAAGGGCTAGGTAGTTTAAATCGCTGGTCCCAGTCAACGGCATCTAGCAAAAGTCCCTCGGAGTACATTAGTCATCATCGTCGAGGGAGCTCGAAAATGTCCATATCAGGTTACAACTATGGACGGCGCAGTCACAGCCCCCAACGTGTGCAAAGGCTGAATGGGTTGCCTATGCACGATCTGCCGGAGATGGAGAAGTCTACCATATTCAACCATGACTCAACATCACAACAACTTGATGTCTCATTTGCGGCATCAAACCATCTTTTTCAGCCCTCAACACATAACCACAAAGCAGATATGCCAATGGGTCGGTCTAGTGGGGGGTCCATTTCTTTAAATGACGGGGAAGGAGACCCGGCGGTCATCCAACATGGACAGACCCAAAAGGTGATGCTGTCAAAGGCACTTCAGAAAGCAAACACGGCAGTCCTTCTTGACAACGCTGCCAACTTCGAGGGTGCCATGGAAGCTTACACCGACGCTTGCAACTTGCTACAGCTTGTCATGGTTCGTAGCAATGGAGGAGACGAAGAGAAACTCAAACTTCAAGAAATTCGAGACACATATATGCTCCGGGTCATGGAACTTCATCGGATGGACTTTCCTCTCCCGGAAAGTGATGACAAAGCTCTTCCAGATCGGCCCCTCAGCCAAGAGTCCTATGGAGAATTGCTTCGCTCCACGAATGATGGATTCCATATTGAGAGCCAGCAGAACTCGCCTCGTTCCAGCTTTGGGTTCCACCAAAGCCCATTTGAAGAGGCAAGGGGATTTTCCCTGGAAGCGGTTCCCCCTCGGCGACAATCCTTGAGGCCATCTGCCTTGGAAGATCAACCCCGATCTATGACATTGCTGACGGGCAGTCAGGAGGACAACAATGAATCAACTTCATGGTTGGACACAATAGATGAATCGGGTGCTTCATCACCCTCATCGGCGAACTCTAAGGCATCATCGGTGTACCTTCGTCGCCGGACAAGCCGTCGCCTCAGTAATGACACCGAGGCTGAGTTTGATGCGGCACTTGATGCGGCCGTGGAAGCTGCATATGATGAAGGTCTGGAGCCGGTGCCGGAGCACACAGAAGAGGAAAGCGATGATGTTGTTTCAAATGCTCGCAGGAACATTCAATTAGCGAAGCAAAGAGTGCGCGAGGCAGAACAGGAAGCAGAGGCAATGAATCGTGATCGTGAAATGCGCCGGATCCAGGAACAGATAAGTTTTGGGGATGACTCCATTGCCCGTACTTCGGCATATCTGGACGATGAAGCAGAGGAAGAGGAGCGTTTGCTAGAAGAGATGACCAAGGGCTACGTGATGGACGACTTCGAGTTCGGGATTCAGTCTAAGTCGGCCCTCCCTCGAGAATCGGATTCTAGCAACATACTTGGGAGGACCTGGGAAAGCTCGGCAACGTCCAATGCTGCAAGCACTGGGGGTGCACTGTCTACGCTTGCAGAAGATGATGTCTTACCACTAGGCGACCTACGGCCCGAACCATATACCATGCCCTCCTCTCCTCCATCTTCAGCTTTGCCGCCCCTGCCAGCGTCGTCCGACTTCCCGGCTCCTTCAAAGCGGGCCTCGATATCAAACCGTGCTGGTTCTATCGGCTCACTTGCCTCTTCTACAGGTCCGGGAGTGCGAGCCCGGAGACTATCCAGTCACACTCGCGAGCTTAAAATCGAGACCAATACCCGTTCCTCTCGTGCTAATTCCAATACATCATCGGCCTTGGAAAATACTGCAACCCCACTGGCACATCGCCCGCCACCGTTACCGAAAGACGACTCTTCTGCTCCCTGGGCCCGTTCTACTCTGCACCCAACACAACGCAACCCGTCGGTGGGCTCTTTCACAGACCACATCAACCTCTCCAAAGCCCGTACTCATGAAGATGATGAGAACGAACTACCACCCCTGCCGCTGTCAGCGAGGCCCATGGGTAAAGTACCCTCGGCTCCAGATGGATTGAACAAACTCCACTCCAATACAAAGCCTTTCCGAGCTCGGAATGCCTCTGTTCCGATTCAGATCCCAGATATGTGCCCGGAATCCCCAAGTTCCCCATGGAGCGGTGTATTCCCTGACACTCAAAGGGGCGCGACTAGCGGCGTTCCTGTTTTACCCACACCGACCCTAGCCAACTTTAGCTTCAATCAAAATGGACTACCAAGCGGTGGATTAAACCTCTTTGGCAGCAACATTCACTCACCCACAGCTCTTGGACGTCCAAATTCGTTGGTGGCTAATGCCCCGCTTCCTCTAGAGCCATGTCCGGAGGGTTTCCTTCTCCGCCCATTTTGGCTAATGAGATGTCTCTACCAGACACTCGCACATCCTCACGGTGGCTATCTGTCAGAGAAGCTTTTTATTCCTCGAGATGTCTGGCGCGTGAAAAATGTCAAACTAAAGGCTCTTGAAGAGAAAGTGTCCAACTGCGATCTCCTGACCGCCGCCTTACTCAAGTTGGCCCAAGTCGATACATATGATGCAGATGCGGTTCTGGAGGAGATGCAGTCGTTTGATACCGTACTTGACCAGGTTCAGGCTACTTTGACTAAGAAATTAGGCAGTGATGTCGGTGTCCAAGCATCAATGCCATTATTTAAGCCCGCTTCCACGCCGGACGAACCTGTTCAACCGGAAGTTGCGCCGAACAAATCTTACCTGACATGGAAAAGATTACGCGCAAAAACTTCCGGGCTAGGGACAACCACTCCGGTCCCGAGTGCTCGAGAAAGTAACAAGGACAATCTGCTCCTCAATTCTGTCCCGATGACATCCGTACATGGAACACCTGCGAAGCGCAATGTTACCCAGCTTGAGTTCTCTGGACCCAACGCAAACTACATGGGGGCATTGGCGCGACTTTTCGATGCTGCACAAGTGCTAGGTAAGACTATCTCGTCAATCTGCTTTGACACCATTCTAATCCATTACCAGAACAAATTGCTCAGCAGGTTGAGGACCCCGGACTCAAACATTCGTCTAAAACCCACGTCGGTCTGGAACTTAGCACACGACATGCTGCTGAATTCTTTGGCTTTTACATCTGCCGGTTCGCCCTAGGTGATGTGGGCTTGATGCTCGACAAGTTCATCAAGCGAGGTAGCGAGTGGGTGTTGGTTTAGGAAGTATATGAAGCCATACGATAATTATCCCCCCCCCTCCTCCTCCTCCCTCAGAGCCAGTGGAGGCCTGGAGTTTTCCTGCGTCTCTTGTGATATTTCTGATGTCCATATTTGATCTCCCTACGTCTTTTAAGATACCATGATTTTAACCGTGAGTTATTTGATGATTTGAAGAACATAATTGTCATGAGAAGGAATTGTACTTAACGCTGTTTGTTTCTTGCTCGTATAAACTGTTCATTTTGGTGGTCTTGCCTCAGTGCGAGCCCTAACGACACACTCTAATGCATATCACACACATACACGCTCCTTCAATCCAATCCTCATACTGTTTTCGCGTTCCTGTGCACAAGGATATTTATCATCCTTAAGCAGTAAATCATTCAGTTCACCCATTCAACGATGGGGTAAAGCCTCGCCTAGATTCCCTCATCGGAAATGCGCAGTTCAAAGGCACATATTGGCCGATCGAAGACAAATCTGTCGTCGTCTCTCTGCATCTCGGATAATCTCGGCGGACAGTTTCAGGCTAGGTGCTAGGTGTGCATACCTCTCTACCTCGTTTATCACTCCCGCGATGATCGCATCTATCTGAGAAACTGGAGGGAGCAGGATAGAGAGGGTAGGAGACATCGTGGCGCCCATTATCAGCAACGTCTGTGATACCATTGAGAGAGCACCCTGCCACAGATATGGCAGGTGGCCGTCGCGGTGGCTGGTTACATGCTCTAGCTGACGGATCGTAGCATCTAAACATCGCCGGCAATACTCTTTCACCCCCGAATCCGCTCCAGCCTGCTCATTCTCAAATACAGCCAAGATATATGGACGATATATAATGGTACGGCATGCATTGTAACGAAGCCTCAGCACTGTTTGAACCGGGTTGGAAAGAGGCGTTGGTGTCAAAGGGAACTGAACGGGCTGGGGAAGACTGTCGTACCACTGAGACAGCTGAAAGTCGAGCTCAGAGACAATTGGACCCAACGATGCGAGAGTGTGGGTGCTGTCTTTCTGATAAATGATGTGGCTGACGCGGTTGAGGAGCCTTCGTAGCGCGATCTCTGCCAGGAAGTACCAGAGTTCGTCACGCCGAACAGCCAGTTGAGAGTCCACCGGGCGTGATGAACCCTGATACTTCCTAGCTATTCGGCGTTCTTCGCACTCATTATAGTCCCTGTCCTCCTCCTCTCCGTCGTCTTCATCTTCTTCCTCAAACCCTCCTGGAAGATCCACAAGTTCTTCAAAGTTGACAATGCCAGAATGGGGCAGATCTAATTCTGCGAGAAGATCGCTTTCGAACAACAAAGCATTCCAGTATACCCTCACACTCAGCTCTCTCCACTGTGTCGGGATTCGATTTGGACTTCCAAACAACAACTGCAATTTCATGCTCACGCTGGATAGTAGGGTCCAGGCTTCCAGGGGACGCACTAGATAGAATAGGTAGGCAGAGGCCATGACCATGCACTGCGCTGCAACCACAGTATTTCGCATCATGACTGACGGTAGGAAGCTCCACGCAGCGGCAAAATATGGAAGTCCCGGCGGTTCACAGTCTCGTGACACAAACGCGATACTGCCACTATGACTGGCACTTCCTAGGGCCAAGACTAGAAGAACAAGACAACTCATGGGTCCTTCCTGAAATTCCTGGGCGAGAGCTGATTGATAATATCGATTCCACGTGTAAGGGTTCACGCAGGCGTACCAAACGTTCCCATAGTTGAAAAATGCCTGAGCATACGTGGATGCATTTGTCAAATCAAAGCCTGAATTTGGAGTCAGCCGCAATGGTTCGCGGGCCATCTCCAATTGAAGAAGGTGCTGTGGATCACAAGCCCCAGAGATCAAGTCCCGAATTAGGGGCCACTGGAGGAGATGAAGAGCAGGAGTGGTATGCATCTTGGGCATCGTAGAGATGCTTAGACTAGCAGGTAGGTTGACCCAGGAGCCGAGCCCAACAGCAGACAATCTTCCATAGACCGGCAAGCCACTGGATGATGTTTTTGTTGACGGATCGTCGCTACCGAGGTTTGTATCGTTGCTGGTGGCCGGGGAAGTAGCGGACAGGGCTAAATGTGACCCTTGGTTTGGTAAATTCGAATGTAGCAAACTCTCAATTCTGGCCAAATGATCTAGGATGAGCTTATCGCCAGCGTCGAGTTTGATCCCAGGTTCTCGATAGACACATTCCGCATTCAAATCGGAGCAGAGTTGACACTTGGGACGAGCCCCATTGCATCGGGTCTTGCGTAGCCGGCATATCTGACACTGAATCAAAGTCAAATCCGCCCTGCTCAAATGTACCCAAGGTACTTACAGCTATTGTTGCCCGTCTCCTCGGATATTCAGCAGCTTCTGTATTCGAGCGCTTTTTCTTGCCGATGAATGTATCGCTAACTGCATAGTCCCCCATAGGATCTACCGTCTCGTTTTCTGGGGGCAAAGTCATTGTTCAGAGCTGAGATTGGGTTCAGTTGTACGTAGCGTTGCATTTCACTCCAAGACAAGGGGTTGGTCGGCATGACGGGCATCAGACCATACTTGGAAGATGAGGAAGAGTCAAAGAGAGGGATATCGAAGAAATTATGCAGAGAATCTGGGGCATGGGCATTAATACAGTAATATATAATGCAATACCGGCTTCTGATAGAAATCCATTCAAGTCTTTTCATGTGTTGGTGCTTGTATAATAGTTGGCCTAACTCGATACGGGGGTGAGTCCGTGGCAGGTTGAGCATCTACAAACCTATCACTGTGACATTAGGAGGGAAAATGCGAGACAATCAAGACACAAGCAAAGTAGTAGATGGACATATAGAGAAATATAGAGAAATATAAAGAAATATTGAACATATAGACGGAGTAGTATAACTATGTCAGTACTCAGTACTCGGTAGATATCAAGTTGAATGTCACATGTGGTCCACGTGCACGCGTCCCAAACAAACGCGTCCAACTTTCTTTTTTACGCCATTTTGGCTACATAACATACGAAACAATTTGTTCAATCATGCCTCGTCCTGCCCCCAAACGAAGTCGTACAGTGGGAAAGAGTCAGCCCAAAAATACCGCGATAGAAGACTCAACGCAACAAATCGACGCCAATGTCGCCAAATCACCTGTGCAGCCTGAGCGTGGCTCAGACTTGGATCCGAGACAGGCGCTACGCAGTCAAACGCCCCTGACCAAAAGCCATGAACACGCAATTGAATCTTCACCCATAGGGGACCGGCCAGGCACTGGCAGTCGACCCCCTACCAGATCGCGCGGTTATTCCTCTACGCTATCATTCGCTGGACGCAAAGGCGACACAAACTCCCGAGTCCCTGGAACGCCTGGATTTGATAATTCGGTTCTCAGCAACTTCAGGCGGCGGCCGCGACAGCAGAGCATTCTGCAGATGATGCAAGCCGACGACGATGGCTCTTCCGATCTTGATGATGATGACTTTCTTGGTGGGCTTAGCCCCAATGATGAATCAACACCACTGAATCTCTCTCGGGGAAAGTCACTACTCAAGCAAACCGAGAAGTCATCTCCGTCACCGTCCGAATCACCGCTCTCATCCGACGGATCGCGCAAGCGCAAGCGCATGACCCAAGAGATTCAAGTACCACAGTCGCCTGTGGGTATTGTAGAAGATACTCCAACTGCGACACCGATTCAACTCAACGACTCTCGACATGACACTGGAGACGAACTTGCTGAAGATGAGGCGGTTGAACCCGAAAACGACGAAACTAGACATCGGGAGGTTGACAGAGTCGAGGCTACACCACAATCCCAACAATTCTCAGAAATACTGAGTCAGACTATGTTACCACCGGCCAGCAGCCCTGCTAGCTCTGCTACACCTGATGACTCCACACTGCGACCTGTTCAGAGGAAAAAATCCAAAGTCCCGAGTCATCTATCGACAGCGAACCTACAGGACAAGCTTCTACCACGTCGCCGGCGCAGACTCCATGCCATTGATTACAGCGACGAAAGTGATGATCAGCATGATGCCGCATCTGGTGACGAGGACGAGCTGAACTACCCATCACAAAGATCATCCGGGCGACGGGCAGGGAAAAGCAAGCCCAAACCATTATCCAACGCCAATCCGAAGCAAAAAAAGATTAAAGAGAAAAAAATTAAGGATAAATCGTCTCCAAAAGAACTAGCTACGTACTCACGTTCTCAAGTGAGTGGTGTCAACAAAGAAAACGAAATGCTTCTATCATCACCATCCTCTTCTCCATTATCATCACCACCGGAGTCCGATGTCTCTGATTCCGAATCTATGAAAACAGAGGCCACTCGTTATGTGAGCGATGAGTTGCGTGCGGCAGTCAAGAAGTTTGCGGAAGTAGACCAATGGGAGATGGAGTTTGAAGATGTGTCTGCTTCAGAGAGCTAGCCTTGGAGAGATTATTGTCCACATAATCTGAATAATCCAAATAATCTGAATAATATATGATGTATGATCTTCATGGGGTATGAGAATGTGTTATACGGTCTTTTTTTTTTCCCTCTCTTTTGACAGCGGCAGCCCTGGACCGCATAATTTCTAAGCCCCGCAATGTAACCTCATCTCCGATAGCAAATATTACCCAACTGACAGGCAGCTCTCTCTCTCTTTCTCTCTTTTTCTTCTTTTTCTTCTTTTCCCCCTCGAACTATTCATTCAATATGACGACTGTTGATACCATTCTTGCTGCTAAGTATCCGGCTAAGGCCCATGCTCGTCGTGTCGCTGAGTTTCTTAAGGCCCGGCATGGCGGGGCCGGAGTTATCTACCTTGAGGCTCAAAAAACTCGATTGATCGAGGATAGCGATGAGGATATGCCATTTAGGTAATGCCAGATTTCTATAGGATTTGGAATTACGCTAACTAGGTCTAGGCAACGTCGTCCTTTCTTCTATCTCACTGGATGTCTTTTACCCAATGCTGCCGTGGTATACAATGCTGTCCAAGATGAATTGACTCTTTTCATTCCACCAATCGACCCAGAGTCAGTCATTTGGTCTGGTCTTCCTCTGTCTCCCGAAGAGGCTGCCAAGCTCTACGATGTGGACCGCGTTCTGTTCACAACCGATGTGAATTCGACTTTGGCATCGATCGCCTCGAATCACAATGGACAAACTGCTGCTTTTGCAATCGCCGAACAGGTGTCAGAAGGAACAAGCTTCAAGGGCTTCGCTGAAACAAACACTGCCAGCCTCAAGACTGCCATAGAGGAGACTCGTGTCATCAAGGATGCGTACGAGGTTGCGCTTTTGCGAAAGGCAAACGATATCTCGACAAAAGCGCACATTGCTGCTATCCAGGCCGCCAAGACTGCGACTAACGAGCGCGAGATCGAAGCTGCCATTATCGGTGCTTGCATTGCCAATGGATGTCGCGAGCAGTCCTACCACCCCATCGTTGCTGGAGGTGAAGGGGGTGCCACTCTTCACTATGTTAAAAACGATGCCGACCTAGTTGACCCCATCACTAAGCAGCGGAAAAATAATGTTCTCATCGATGCTGGTGGTGAATACCAGACTTACTGCGCCGATATCACACGTGTTATTCCTCTGAATGGACGGTTTGCGCCTGAGACCCGTCAGATCTACGAGATTGTCCTCCAGATGCAGACGGAATGTATTGCGATGCTCAAGGAAGGCGTGCGCTGGGATGACGTGCACGCGCTGGCACATCGCATTGCTATCCGTGGCTTGTTGAAGCTGGGTATCCTACGCGGATCCGAGGATGAATTGTTCGAGAAGCGCGTCAGTGTGGCCTTCTTCCCTCATGGCCTTGGTCACTACCTGGGAATGGACACCCATGATACCGGTGGTAACCCCAACTATGAGGACAAGGATACCATGTTCCGCTACCTGCGTGTGCGTGCTAACCTGCCTGCTGGCTCCGTGGTCACCGTTGAGCCCGGTGTAAGTACTACCCCTTGAGTATCCTCTTTCCCACCGCCCAATTCTTATTATTTACCAGATATATTTCTGTCGCTTCATCATCGATCCTGTTTTAAAGGCCCCCGAGACCAGTAAGTACATCGATGCCGAGGTCTTGGAACGGTATTGGAGTGTAGGTGGAGTGCGCATCGAAGACAACATCCACATCACCAAGGATGGTTCTGAGAATCTGACCACGGCCCCGAAAATCATTGAGGAGGTAGAGAGCCTGGCCTTATAAAAAGCAGTTGCTCCGCAGCCGTTAAAAAGATTCCAACCCCGCACCGTTCAGGATGTTCATATCAATTTATGAGAAGAAGACATCGTTGATTTTCGGATATGTGATTATACACCTGGAAATAACTAGATGTCTCTTCTACGCTTGCGCGCACTTCCCTTGATCTCATCTACCGATCCGTTCTTCAGCTTGCGATCCAGAATGATAGTCAAAACATCAAAGGAAAACTCCGGCACTTCAATGCACAGCTTTTTAAAGTCGTCCCCAACATCCTGGCGCAGCACGTGACTTTGGTTCGCCCAGTAAGTCGCCACAGGCTTCCGAATGGTAATATCCGCCGCTGGTGTATGAGTGTAAACGTAACGAGCATATGAAAGCTCCGCGTTAGGTGAGCTCTGGACCTTATGAATCTTGCCATGGGCAATGCGCTGGAGCGTTGGCAGGCCCAGCTTCTCTGCCAGGGTGTAGATGCGCGCATGGCGCAGCAACTCGTCGCCGCTTTTGTCTTTGGCTGTTTCGCCAGATGTTTCCGTTTGAACCACAGTGTAATCGCGCGTATACTGAAACTGAAGGAAGCAACTGAAGGCATCGACGTCCTCTTCTGGTAGGCTGATCCGTCGCTATTAATCACAACCAATTAGTATACGACATATACATGGATCGGACATGGATGAACTGACCGGGCCCGACGCTTCAAATTTTCCAATAAATTCAGCTAGTAGTGGCGCCTCCATCAGGAGGGATTGATGAGCAGTCATAACGGTCTCATTGCCGCCTTTCCCAACAATAATCTCAACGATAGGTGAAGTCAGAAAGCTAGAAGTGGTTGTGAGCTGGCAAGTAATGATTGGGATAATGGAAGTTGAAGCCATTTTGAAAGGGAATTGTCTTGCAAATATTTTGGGGGGGGGGAATGCTCACTCAAGAAAGTTGAAGCTCAAGTTCTTCTTTGCCGAAGCGGGGAGCTCTGGCTCTACCTGCGCATCTGGAAGGGTCGAATCTTCGTGCGCAGGTTCGAGTTCAGATTGGGTTGTGTCCTGTGTTCCTCCCATCTCTACCTCGGTGGAATTGTGGTTCACAGTCGCAGTCGCAGTCGCAACCGCATTGAGTTCGGCTTGGATTGATTCGAGGGTTTCTTCAGGGACCCGAACTTGGGGTGTTTGTAGTGTATCCATTATTCAATAGAATAAGGGTCAATGGGTAGTATAGGATGGTAAGAGGAAGAGAGAAAGGTAGACCAAACCTCCCAGGGGGGCAGATGAAGCGGAGAAACACTCAGGTGACACAGGAGCTTACCTTAGGGTATAGCTATATTCTAATCAATTGCTATCTTCTATCTTCTACCTTTTGACCTTCGACTTTACCTTGTTTCTTTTATTTTGGTATACTTTTACTTCTTCTGTCCCTGGATAGTCCAATCTAGGAACCACAGCTTCACAGAACGTCATTTACCGCATTTACCGCATTTACCGCATTTACCGCATTGAACCGTAAACACCGCAGATCTCGAAACTTTGAGATCTAAAACAATTTCCTCCTTACCATGATGCATAATTACGGTAGAACCAGAATCACCTAAGACTAAAGCTGGTCAATACTTGCTCACCACAGACGATGCTAAGCTTCTACAAAAGATTCTCAAACACAATCTCTCACATCAGTCGGGTGAAAAACGGAAATTCAGGTTTCAGGACCTGAAATGCACCCAGCAACTGAGGGCATTTCAAAATTTGAGGAGTACTGATCAAAGCCAAAGAAAGAGGACATGCTTTTTCCACCAAAGTAAGGCGCTCTTCTGACCTCCAAAGCTATTCACAGTCCCATGAAACCGACCAGATTTTATCTCCTATTGGAATGATTGAAGCTGGCATGTCACTTGAACCGAATCAAGTGAACTCCCTCACAGAACTTCTCGAGCAGGAGTTCAAGATCTTTATCTGGGGGATTAAAGGGCCAGTGTTTACTGACCAACAACCACTATCCTCGAAACTTGACAATAGGAAACATCTGCGACTTCATGGCATTACCCACATCGATCTATGAGCTTGAATACCCGCGGACCAAGAAAATTGACTGGCTCTATGTTGCAGAGAAAACACTACCCACATTCGGCGTCATTATGGTTGTGACTGCGGTCTCTCAATCGTGGATATACCCGGTAGTAACGGACACGGTGCGTATGAAAGAGGAAGGAATGACCGCGCAGCAGAGACTTCGGGAATTTCCCTGGGTTCTCGGTGACTTGCTTTTCCCGTTCATGGAGTTTTCACTGGCGTCCTACTTGAGCTGGGAATGTGTTGTAAGTCTTTTCGGCTGTCTGTTACCCTTTGTTTATTGCTAAGTTGATACGGCTCAATGCTGTAGCCAAGATCACCATGTTTGCAGATCGAGGGTTCTATTCTGATTGGTAGAACTGGATCTCCATCATTTCGTGCGGTATTGGGCACCATCCTGTCCATAACCTCTTGTTTTGGCATGTATACCATGGCTCACTGAATACCACCATTTTATCGCCGGGTATCTCCCAATCTCATCACTTTTATATTCATTATTGTTATATATATGTAGATATGAAGGTTCATGTATTCATTTTGCCGGAGTGAATGAGCACGGACCCTGACACCATATGGGGGTAACCCCCCGGCCCTATATATATCTCTCTCCCTCTCTATACTCCCGGAGGTCTTCCTCTTCCCGAGACTTTGCTTACACACACATTCTCTCTTGTTTCACCATCCCTTTCAATTGTATCTAAATGGCATCCAATCCACCTGCCACCTGCTGCGCCATTGGCATCAAACACGAAGGCGAAGCCAAGGGTCAACTCCAACAAATCGGCGATGGTCCATACTTCTGATTCTCTGGAGATAGACTACAGTTTCACTAACGGTAGTAGTTGAGGTCTACATTTCACGCCCCGAGCGTTCTAGCAAGCGTGCCATCCTGCTGCTCACCGATGTAATTGGTCACCACTTCATTAATGCGCAGCTTATTGCAGACCAGCTAGCGGCAAATGGTTACTTGGTTGTCATGCCAGACCTATTCCACGGGGATCCGGTGCCGTTGAACAACCGCCCCGCTAGCTTCGACCTGATCCGCTGGCTAAAAGGTCCCCCGGGTCATCTGACAGACCGTGTAGAACCCGTGACCCACGCGATACTGAAGGAAATGAGGTCCAACATGGGCTGCGAGCGGGTCGGTGCTGTCGGATATTGTTTTGGGGTATGTTTATGTCCCGGGCCTTGCTGTTGCCCAAGTTGACAAATACAGGCAAAATACGCCGTTCGAATGCTCCAGCCAGGTCTCTGCGATGTTGCCTATATAGCACACCCCGGTTTCGTCGAGGCAGAAGAATTACAAGTAATCCAAGGCCCACTGTCCATTGCTGCGGCTGGTAAGTTATTATACGATCTAGCTACAGTGTCCCGACTAAATATTGATAGAAACCGACTCAATCTTCCCGGCCTCAAAACGCCACGAATCCGAGAGTATCCTGGCCAAAACTGGCCAGCCGTACCAGATCAACTTGTTCAGTGGCGTTGAGCATGGGTTTGCTGTCCGCGCAGATATCACCAAGCCGACAATCCGCTTTGCTACAGAGTCTGCCTTTTTGCAGGCAGTCGCATGGTTTGACCGGTACCTCTAATTAGTTGGCGGGGCCAATATCAAGCACGGTAACAATAAAACCTTGATTTAAATCCACACTTGGATAGGTTCGCCTTGAGAAGCGGCAGATTTACATGTATTGGAGGAGACGAAAAAAAAAGTATGCAATGCCATAACACTGGGCCGAAGTGAACTGTTGTATTCCTTACATTTTCTCGTGGGTAGCCATAAGGGAACCTGTCATTTGTTAGAAACCCAAATTCCTGCCATACCGATGAAACCAGAAACTTACCAATGAACGTAGTGACCAAACGAGACCGAACTTGACAGATGTCCTCTGGGACTAACCAGATGGTGGCACCCATCTTTCTGGCGATACTGATAGAAAGCTTAGCATTTGCATATGCCTCTTCGTCGGTCCGACCGGGTGTGACCAAATCGTAATCCACATAGCTGCTCTTCATGCCGTTGAGCACATCAAGGAGGAAAATTCCAGATCCAATAGACTTGTCTTTGAAGCTGCGTATCGTGGAAGACTTGCCGCCACTACTAGACATGTCATTGGCCCAGCGGATCATCTCAGTGTCGGTAATTTCGCGCTTGCCCAGCCGTTGAGCCAGCGCAGAGAGTGTGTTGGTGATATCACGGCGCATCAGCTGCCACACCAATCCGAGAGTGAGGGTTCGTTGGCCATCAGTGATATCAGCGCCCTGAACGCCGACAAGAGAGAAACCATTATACTTTCCAAGCTCGATCGAATAATTGGTATTTTCCACGGCCTTGAACCGCATCAATTCACCACCAGATGCCGGTGGCTTGTTGACATGTCTCCAGTTCACACTTCCAGGAATGACCTTGTCGTATGCCTGTAACAAAATAGAGCCATCGCGGAGGTCATCGAAAAGTGAGTTGACCGCCGGCTGCACATCCAACGAATTCAACCACAAAGTGAAGACTCTAGCTTCTCGCTCACCCTCAGCGTCAAAGTCTTCAACCTCGAGCTTCTCCTCCTCGGTGATCGGGTCCAGTCCTGGGTGGGTATTGAACAGATTGGCGACAAAGGCAAGGTTCAGCTTGGGGTTTCCGGCAACCAATGAGGCGGGGGTCAAGAACTTGCGGCAATCAAGGGAATCGGCGTTCTGGAGGACCTGTTCAGCCCGCTCAAGCAAGTCCCGAGTTTGGAGAGGGGAACGCGAGCAAACATCGGGTGCCAATTGGTTAAGGAGAACGGTGTAGTTCTCGCCATCCTTGACATCGGTAGAAAAGTTCGTCACCCTACATCGGTTAGCCACATGTCTTTCTTTTTCTCTCCCTTGGAGTGGGCATACCGTCTGTCCCACTTGGCATTCTTGAGATGATAGTTGAACCAACGAAGGAGAATCTGCTCTGGGGGCAAGCGTAAGAACTGCTCCAGAGTTTCATCCTCATCTAAAAGCCTATAAAGTTCCGGGTGGAGTTTGATATCAATCTTTCCAAGAAGACCACGGCGGATGATTTGCCAGATGAGACCCAGGATGAGATGCTCTCGCACTTCAATGATATCTCCGCTTCCAATGTTCACAACTGAGCATCCGATACCCTTGGCAGAGTTAATAACGATGTTATTGTTCTCGGTCATGTGGAAAGCATTCAGCTGTTTAATCTTCTTCCCAGCCTTATTCAAAACACGCTCGTCAATGGTGTCTGGTACGCTGTCGTTGATCAACTTTGCCAGGACCAAGCCATCCTTGCACTTATCAAACATCTCAAATGTGTCGGTGGGGAAAGGTAGGAGGTTGCCAACGTCCGCATCGCCCGCTAGGACGGCATTGATGTGTCGCGTGAACTCGGTTCGTTCGTCTTCGTTGATTGTGTGCGTGACATTGGAAGATGATCCTTGGACATGGATTCGTCCACCCACACTGCCCTTGGAGACATGCCGAGATGCTCCAGTACCAGCGCCGGCCCCTTGAATCACGGCCGCCGGGGTAGTTGCTGCGCGAGTACCTTCGGTGGGTGCTGTCCGAAGCTTCGAAATGAGCTGCCATAGCGTTAATATCGGCAGGATAAGAAAGGGAAGCGGGAAGTTGTATTACATCAACATAATCTTCGAGCTCCACGCGCCGGGAGCTATCGAGTTCCACATCCTTCAAAGCTGCACGCACCACATCATATGGTTGGCGTTCTGATTGTTGCGCGGCTTTGATCACGGTAGATTCATCGAGATAGCCACGGTCTTCTACGTCCAATCTGTTGAATGCATCCTGGAGCGAAAAGATCTCGCCTTGATCAAGCTGCGGAAAACGCCTATTGTAATCACAATCATTAGCATACAGTTGTACTGAATGCTGAGGAAATGTACTTCTGAAGCTTGAGGACATTCATCTTGTCAGAATCACAACCCTGGGGCAAAATAGGTGGGGGTTGTCACCCAGGAAAAGACTGGGTTTCGACAAAAAAAAAAAGAGGAAGTGACGTTCACAGTCTGGACAGATCAATTGTGAAGAGGCAAAGAAAGCAAAGGATCAGGAGAAATCCGATCTGTGCTAAAGGGTGGGCAGTGCAGGGCGAAAGGCAGCCAGGTATACACGAACCGAGGGGTGGGGGGGGGGATGAGCCACACCGTAATGAAAGTACTTGATTCACAATACGGAGTACATCACGCTAGGGGTATTTTTGTATAGGTATGTAAGTATCATGTTAGTAACGTCAAGTTTTCGTATTCTCGTATTCGGGAAGTTACTCGAATGACGTCGACACCTTGCGTACATACTTATGTGTATATTTTAAGTTGGACTTTCATGAACTCTCATGGACTTTCTTAAAGTATCTCATCTGCCTAACTCACTTATTCTTCTCTTTTTATACTGATATTATGAGTTTTCCATTGTCCTTCGTTCTAAGCCTGCCTAGTATTCCCCTCAATTGACTAAGGTACACCATATACGCCAAATTTGACATACGGGTCCACGTTTTATAACTCTTAACTCTATGGAGTACACGCAATGAAACATGAATATTGGTATTAATAATTATATTAAGAAAATATATAACTATAGGGCCTATATCACAAACAGATATATATGTTGATGTATGTCTAGTTGATATATATATATATCTACGAGTATACCGGGTATAACCTTGGAAACGTTGTACAACGTAATCCTTAAAAATCGGGATTACATCATTCCCGATCTCCAAACATTGGGTTCATTTGCAACTCCAACATCTTATCGAGCTTTTTGACGCCGTTTCGACACGTCTCTATTTTTTGGGTTTCCATTTCTCTTTACATCCGTCTTGTCCATCTCTTGTACTACCTACATTTACAGCGTCCCTCAATCCAGTTGCTCACGTTGGTTCGTTTCGCTGCCTTCCAGCGGGCGCTCCTCCCCATGGCAAGTGCAGAGCAAAAGTCGTTCCTAGGGACACTCACTCCATGGAGTACACCAAGAAGCGCAACCCCAACACTGCAGCCTGACGATCACCAAAAACCAGATGTCCTGCAACGATCGCAAGGGGAGGACCACACGGTGACCCACATGCATCGATTAAGCATGCGACGCTATCCTCCCGATTGTCCTCCATTGAAAGTTAGGTGGTTCTATGCAGTAGACTCGCCCAAGCGGAAACCATCCATTATAGGACAGAAAAAGGCGGACCAAAAGCCCTTACCATCGCCGAAGAAATTCATACCTTTCTCAGGGAAAGATTCCCAGTCCATCGAAACGACATTTCAGAAACTCTCAGACATCGAAGATGCCCGCCAACGAAATCAGCCCAACGACAGCGAATCCGTATTGTCCAAAGTGCCCGTGAATGAGGATTTTCTTTTCAATGTTGACGTGGAACAACGAGAGTTGAGCCCTACCTATTGGATTGGCCCTGTATATGAAGTCCGTCGTGGAACATGGTTCATTCAGGATGGGTCTAGCCTAAAACCATGTGAAGAAAACCTCGCTACCCAGCTTGAAGAAGGCTATATCAAATTGTGTCCATGGAGGTCTCAGCCATCAGAACAGAATTCGCAAACAAACGAAGATAGATCTGGTCAGATCAGAAGCGTACCAATCAACATCTACAAGCCAGATCCCCCACCCCCTCAATCAACCAACCCGAACTCTTCTCCCCGCGAAACAGGGAATGATTTCAACAGTCCTAGTGCTGCAGTGGAGCCTCAGCAGTATCGTCTCTTTGGCGCTTACATGAATAGGATAGTCGGTTATCAAGATTCTACGACCGCCTGGCTGATGAACGATGATTTCATGTCACGGTTCAGTACTTCAGTGTATCAAAAGCTAGGGGGTGTTCCGGGGATGAAATTGGTTCGGGGTTTCGAGCCCAGGAAGCCAAAAGAGGCACCAGAAGCAAAGGGTCCAAAACAAAAACCACTGGGCGAGTCAGCATCTGCCAGAAGTTTGAACGACGTCTTGAAAGGAAAACCCGAAAAAGCCACGGATCCCCTCAAGTCCACCTCCCCTGATCAATTCGAGACCTCCGACAGTAGACCGAAATCAACATTAGAACGCCAAATGTCCTCACTTGCAGGCGAGCCGCAAAATCCAGCTGACCTCGAAGAACAGGCTCGTAGGCAGGAGGAACAGGAGATGGAAGAGTCGAGGGAAGTGGACAGCGCAGACAGAGAGCGCGAGGTTGATCATCTAGTTCTTGTCACCCATGGAATTGGCCAGCGACTTGGTTTACGACTGGAAAGCATCAATTTCATACATGATGTAAATGTGCTTCGCAAGACACTGAAAACTGTCTACAAAGGTTCGCCTGACCTCCAAGCGTTGAACTCAGCGCTCCCAGACAGCGATAAGAATTGCCGTGTTCAAGTGCTTCCTGTGTGAGATTCATCCCATTTGCTTGGCATTTCTTTTTCACTAATTCCAGCAGGTGCTGGCGCCATCTTCTAGACTTTCCTTACCGAGGAGTTCGACAGAACAGAAAAGAACTGGATCTCACTGATGCAGACGCTCTCGAGGATGATGCTTACCCCAGCCTGTCCGACATAACACTGGAGAGTGTACCTGCTGTTCGAAACCTCATTTCAGATTTGGCTATGGATGTTCTTCTGTATCAAAGCGGGTATTGTGAACACATCTCCAATATTGTCATTCAAGAATGCAATCGTATCCTCCGGCTGTACCGGAAGCAAAATCCTTCTTTCAAGGGGTCAGTCAGTCTCTGCGGCCATTCACTTGGAAGCGCGATTCTATTTGACATCTTGTGTCACCAGCCGGGAAACAATACCAGACAGAATGGTGCCTCCAAGGGAATGGCCCAAGAGAGCAACGACTCAATCCCCAAGGGCTCAAATACGTTTGATTTTGACTGCGAAGAGTTTTTCTCTCTAGGATCCCCCATCGCACTCTTTCAAATGCTCAAGGGTAAGACGATTGGTGGATACTCTTCCTTGGGTCCCCGAAATCACAAAAATGCTCTGGATGTTGAGATTGATTTGGACTCGCATGGTCCTGGACATGCACTCAACGATAACCCTGGTACCATCTCAACGCCCAAGTGTCGAGATCTCTACAATATCTTCCATCCTTCTGACCCGGTGAGCTACCGGGTCGAGCCTCTTATATCTCCAGCGATGGCAACCCTGAAACCCCAGCCTCTACCCTCAGTGAAGAAAAGCCTCTGGACGACCTCGGGTCAGAGTCTATCTATTCTCGGTAGCCGCATGGGCCAAAGTGTGGGATCTCTGTGGACAAATTTCACCACGGGTGTCGCAAGCAGTTTGTTGAATCGCAGCTTGGGTCTGAATGGTGATGACACCTCTTCGGCTGCTCGCCCTCCTGGTAAACCAACTGATGGACCAACCCATAGACGGTCACGGTCAGGCTCGGTTCAGCATGGGTCCGATGATCACTATCAGACATTGATTGAATCCGATCTTGAAACACTTTATGATGGGTTCCAAAAAAGCCGGAGGGTCCATCATGGCGAGAATCCAGATCCCGATGCCGACACTATCCAGGACCGGAGGCTGAAATTCGAGGATGCTAAAGTGCGTGCCTTGAATGCAAACGGCCGTGTGGACTATAGTATCCAAGAGTAAGACCCTATGCGCAGCATTGTTGAACCCTTATTAACAGCAATATAGGGGAGCCTTCGATATTTCATTAATAGCCAGTATTGCCAGTCATCTCACCTATTGGGGAGATGAGGATGTTAATCACTTTATGCTTTCCCAGATGCTCTCTAGAAGACACAGGCATAAACAAAAACCAAACCATAGATGAAACTATTGCAAAAAAAATACACCTCACTATTTGAAGAGTCTTGAGTACGTACTTATATACATATATGCCCTCCAGTCTCCTGGGGCCAGGCTGAGTTAACTTAGTAAGTACTTAGTAAGTACCTATGTAACCTAAGTAGGACTAGCGTCAATTTGTCGGCTAAGTATTAGGTAATATGAAATCCACCTACAAAATCTTTTTGTTTTTTCTTTCTTTACTTTCTTACTATCCCCAATTCTCATCATGACCATCCTTCGTTAATATATGGGGAGGTTGAAAAGCTCTCTGGAGCGCACTCTTTTCCTACAGTTCATCTATGAATTTCTTCTTAATGGGGTTGAAATTTATGCCTTGGATTCCACGGAAGTGAGCAGCGACCTCGCGATGAACACCTATGGGGATTAGTGGTTTGAGGCTTAGAGGCCGTATCCTAATTACATCCTGAGACAATAGGTTTGGGGGTCGTTGTTATCCCCTGTAGAGTACTTTATTTTTCCAACCGCAATCTCTTTACATCTGGCATGAAGCACATGCTCTTTGAATGCTCAGATTCACTCGGATAGCGGAGATCAACTCCTTTCTGTTAGCTTTAGATTCCTTGCTATATAGCTTCATGCTTGTAAGGAAATCATGATTGGATACATACAACATATACATACAACATAAATGTATACTTTTTTTTTCATATATTATCTATATATATATTTTTTTTGAATACCACATATCCTGAGAGTACGAGTACGAACTACGCACTGGCCAACGGTGTACGCCAAGCATTTCCCAAGATTCCCAAAGGTTCCCAATCCCCGTATTTTCTTGTTCTTATTGTTCCATGTCAAATTGTCTACACAATTCTACCAGGTCACCAGGTCACCAGGTTACATCTGATCTTGGATATGGAGGGTTGACTATCATTACTCTGGACACCCCCTGAATCCGGGATATCTCAGCATAATGAGTCTGCTCAGTGATAATGCAGACTCCCAAGTCATTTCAGCATCTCCATCCGGCAAAGACCACAATATTCCCCCGACGCAAGACCCCATCTCGAATACAGTGATCTCAAAGGAACTCATCAATGCTACCCTCAATTTTCTCTCGAACTCCACCAATGAGACCCTGCTTGGAGTCTTTGCGCTTCTTGCACTCATCACCTACATGATCCTGGGGAGAATCGGTCTGCTTCTGATTGGAGTGGCTGTGGGGATTGTCCTACACGCGACCTGGGAGGGATCAGATAACGAACACGCAGACGAAGCGTCGCACGCGCAAAAATCCAACAGGCGTAGAGAACTTGCGCTGGAAGTCTCTAACAGGCTTTTGGACTGGCCGAAGCGGGCTGGTGCTTCAGACATACAAGGGGGGAACGATAGTTATGTAAGTACGCTTGAACATATGTCCTTAGCAGACTTGGAATATGCCACCTTCCAACCGGCCACCGCTATCGCATTGAAAGCGCTCACCGATGCAGTCATTCAAAACTGTGTCAAGTAAGTATTCTTCATCTATACCCCTTTCTACCACTATGGAGCAAGTAGCTTATTCTCAAATAAAGTTCCTGGTATGAGCCGCTTTTACCGTCCGAATCAAGTTTCCCAGGCTCCTGTCGAAGAATTTTGACTCATTTCATTACATCAGTCTCTTCGCACCTCTCGCGGAAACGAACAGAGGACACGTTTTTGCAGTTTCTCACCAACTCCTCATCCATCGTCATCGTATTCTTGAATGAACTTGCAGCAGCATTCACCGCCGTGGGCTCCTCCCCGGCGGAAGCCCAAAAAATCGTGGATCAGTACCTTGAACAATTTCCGAATAGCAGCCTAGCGAATGTCTTGTCTGAGAAACAACAAAAGAAGAAACTCAGCCTGATTGCAGATGACATACTGTCGAATTTCTTGGATGCCAAGGCCTACAATTGTCCGGCTGTGCGGGACTTCCTTCGTGAGATCTTTGCGGGAGTGATATTGGGGTCCACTATTACCAGCCTTGCCCGTCCCGAATTTATCAACGAATGGATTATTTATCTCCTGCAGGGCGGTGAATCCGAAATTATGCACGCTATCGACGCAGGCGTTGAAGGTGCACGGAACCAAGGTGCCAGTACTCCCAGGTGTCCAGAAGACCCAAAGACAGACTCCGTCAAAGCCAAACAGAGGGAGTCAATGAATGTGGCAAGGGATGCAGAGGAAGAAGCAGTTCTAGAGGTGAAACGTCTAAGCGCTATGATTGCATCCCATCATACGCAGAGCTCAGAGTCGGAATCACCACGCCAAAACGAAGAAATTAACGAAAATTACCCTTTGACGGCTGATTTAGCTTCAAAGACAACTCATGAAAATGAATACTACGAAGAGCAGGGACCAGTTCCCAAGGTGCAATCACTTGCATGCCCAAAATTATCTGAAGACTCTTCTGTGCCACCTTTGGTTCTTCATGGGGCACAAGTGTTGGTGGATGATGACGGAGCGAGGGATGAAAAGGGCCAGATCAAGTCGCGTCCCATGTGGGATTATCTACTACAGGTCGAACCGGCGTCAACACGGTCGACTGGGTGGATGGTGTTTCGCAAATATTCGGACTTCCAGTCTCTTCACGAGATGCTGGGAACCGTTTCGCGATTGAATCAAATTTCAACTTTCTCGGAGCGTCACCCCATACTGCCCACCTGGAAGGGCAAAACACGACAAGCTCTGGCTCGGGACCTTGAGTGGTATTTACGAGATGCCATGAAGCATGAGTCACTTGCCGATACTGATCGAATGCACCGGTTTTTGGAAAAGGACGCTGGTTCTTCCACCGAATCCACCGGTCATAACAAACCGGTATTCTCTTTCCCTAGTCAAGCTGTGTTTGAAAGCATGGGCAAGGGTATGCTAGGTGCGTTGACCAATGCGCCCAAGGGAGTGGCAGGGGGCAGCAAAGCCGTCTTTGAAGGAATGACGGGGGTATTCGGAGGCACCGCCAATAGCAAGAAACTGGCCGTCACTGCTGATCAGATTCAACCCCAAGTTGATGACTCCAGTCGCAACAGTTTGTCGCAGACACGATCTAGCTTTGGTGGTCGTGCCGGCATAAGCAACGAAAACGTTGATATGCCTGTGGTGTATCATAGCGACTCCCAGGAAATTCAAAGAGGTGAAATTTCCAAGTCACCTTCGATCGACAGTACCAGAGAATCGTTTGGGAATGAGCAAGGTGCATGGATCACAGAGGTCTCACCCTCGCAACCCTCGCTTGACATCAGCGATCGCACTGCAGAACTTGACATCCAGGCAACGGAAACTATTGATCAAATCTCATCACATCGCCGATCAGAGACTGGGCAGAGTATTGATCAATCCCGCAAGCAGGGGAATCCTATCACAACTGATGAGACGCAGATAGCAGTAGAGCTGATCTTTGCGGTTATCAATGAGTTGTACACCTTGTCGTCTGCGTGGAACATACGCCGGACACTTCTAAATGCTGCCAAGTCATATATCCTGCGCCCGGGGAGTCCAACATTGGGAACTATTCGTACTCTGTTGCAAGATTCTATGATAGAAGGCCACACTTCAGACAACGCCCTGGGGGATTACCTCGTCAAGCTTCGTGAGAACGCGCTTCCGACAGAGGAGGAAATTAAAGCCTGGCCCGCTCCACCCAGTGAGGAGGAGAAGATCCGGTTACGGGATACTGCACGTAAACTATTTGTGCAGCGAGGAATCCCACAGGCCGTAACAAGCGTTATGGGGGCGGCTGCTAGTCGAGAAGCGCTAGAGAAGATCTTTGATAGCCTTCAAGTTGAGAGCGTCGCTCGGGGATTTGTCTTCTCAATTCTACTACAGGGTCTTAGAGTATTAACACTCTAATGTGGATCATATTGATTTTAAATAAACATAAATGAGAGACCACGAGCAGGAATTACCAATGATAGACGCATGTATACACATATACACCGGATTTTAGCCCGCGCGACATGGCTTTCCCTTTCCGTTTTAGTGCTCACCCCTTGCCGCTTTTTGCTCACTGAGTAAAGCTGAGCACGCCCCTGAATATTACGTAATCGTTAAACCCACTCACTGAGCGTCACCTGAGCAGCCTGATCCCACTCACTGAGCGTGACCTAGACTGCGACATCGCCCATGGACGGGCCGGTGGGCAGTGCCGGGTCCCAATCCATGCACCCCAAATTTTACTATTTGCACCATTTTACATAAGCAGATTCTTAGATAATCAAGAATCACGGGTATAATCGGATCAAAAATCATGTGATTTTTAACCTCATCTATCAATCTGATAATATACATGATAGCAAACAACAATTATTTCCGCATTGGGCAAGCCCT